>CADDIJ020001183.1:0-11166 GCA_902809745.2 Tetradesmus lagerheimii | reverse complement strand
ATCTTGTCCAAGCTTGGGATGTGCGTAATATTTGCAAACACAATGGAGCAGTGCTCCCTCTTTCTTCCGCTCCTGAGGGGCGCGGGGCCGATGGCGTTGATGCTATGGCTTAATGGGTAACATGATGATGATGATGATGATGATGGATCACGCACAGGCACGTGGTTAGCCGATCGATAGTGAGAACACGGGTGGCAGGCGCCTTCGAAAGAAACCACTTGATGCAGTGCCTTGGTGCTGCCGTCCAGCAGGTGCGGTGGGTATCAGAGCATGGGAAACTCTCGGTTGATCACACTACTAGTTCAGGAAGAATGTCTTGCCGGCTAACAGCGCAAGCTGACCTCTGATCGTGACCTCAACTTGGCTCATAGAGCAATAGCAGTCACATGTATCAAGAGCAGTTTTCAAGTAAATAATCTACTCTACGTCTGCTGCACACTCAAGATGACAGTCGAGTCTGCAACACCAGCGTCCAATGTAACACTGGTACTTGACGAAGCTGGCGCTTGCTGCCGCCAAAGTCGTTATCGGGAGTGGTTAAAACGAACAGACTAAAAGATCAAATGGGTAACGAACCAGCTTCATGACGGCCTCCCGCGGCAAATGACATCCTTTGCAAACCATTTGTACAAGCAGCACCACGTGGTAGTGCACTAGCAGGAACGCAAGCAGAGCGCAGATACACCCACTGGGCCCTGCAGGGGCCCTGCATGCAAGGCTGTGAATCACCTGTGCCTGCTAGCATCTGGCATAGTACTACAGCAGTGATCTGCTGCCATGTGCCGCAAACAGCACGTTTCCAACTTGGACGTGACGTGCCACACACAGCTTTCTGCAGAAAGAAGCTCTCAAAGTGTGCACCGGGTAAAAACCGGAAGACCAGGGGACGCGGTTGCTGTCATCTGGCACAATACAAGCTGGCTACCCCTCAAGCTCATCTTTCACATGCACGCCATGCGCCAGCCCTGCCTTGGAGCTGCCCCGCCTGCCCTGCTGCTGCCTCAGCAGCAAATGTTGCTGGCCAGCCAGGAACGCCTGCAGCTGGACAGACTCGCATGTTTCATCACCTTACTGGCCATGGTCATCATCGTCACAGTCAACATATAAGTCTACAATCTCTGACGCATGCATCCGAGCGTCGCCATTTGCCCGTTGCTGCTGCTGTAGGCAGGTCACCCAGCCAGACATGCCTACACTGCTGCAGTGGCTGGCTGAGGCCCTCCTCGGAGGAGCGGGGAGGTGCAGCTGCTGCAGCTACAGCAGTGTGGGCATGTCTGGCTGGGTGACCTGCCTGGCCTCCCGCAGCTAAAGGCGCAGCGCACGCAGCAGCACCACGGCTGCTGGGCTCTCTATAATGTAAGTTGCCTGCTTGATCTCCTACCTTGCGCTCGCTCTGGCACCCACTGCTGCTGCAATACTGCTGCTGCTGCTTGTGCCGCCTGGGTGCTCCTGCTGCCGCAGCGGCTGTGCCATCAGTGCATGCAGGCGTAGTGCCAGCACTAGGCGGTGCCGACACGCAGCGCCTGTCACTTCCACCCGGTGCCTGAGGCAGGTTGTGCCCTGTTGCTGCCGTTGGCCCTGCCTACCAGTGGTTCTGCCTTCCCAGCCACATGCTTGCGCGTCAGAAGCAGCAGAGCCCAAGTGATGATCAGCGCAGCGCCAAGCAGCAACGCGTTGCGGCTGCTGCAAGGCCTCAACAGGTCATATATGCCATTGTGTGCGCACCCATCCTTGCACGCTGCGCAGTACATGATGGACAGCAGCAGCACCAATGATGATCTTGATTCGCGACTCAGTGCTGCGCAGCAACCAAGACATCAATCTCCATCACTGCAGCCAACAGCTTAATGACTGCTGCTGCCCCAGGCGCGCTGGCAGACATAAATGTGAAAAAAACCAGAAGCACTCTAGCAGAATTACATGCAGTGACACCTTACCCACATGTCACAGTGTGCCATGGCTCGCAGCTGAATGCATGCGCAGATGGCGGCCAGGTGCAACAAGACCGTGGAGCTGCTGCAGGAACTGCTTTCTAGGTGTCAGCTCTCACGACGCATGCGCTGACCGGCGGCTTGTGCGTCAGTGCAGGTCGCAGCCTGTTCAAACTGCTGTCTGGCCAGATGCTGCTGCATCCAACAGCAAGCGGCGCAGCACCTCCGCCAATGCAATACGTGAAGCGGAAAGCTGCTGACGCTTGATACTGGCAACGTGTTTTCATTTGTCAGCAGCATGTCTGCCAGCTGGCACGCACAGCCATGGAAAGCACAATGCAAATTCTGCTCAGTTCACTCAGCATTTGCATAAACATCACCTGCAGCCCCCGTTGCTTGGCGCGTGATGACCTGCAGCTGCTGTATGTAGCGGCAGCTGTGGCACCTTACATGCTACACATGCACATCCGCCTAAATCCGTTCGCTTTACATGTCTAAATCCGTTGTTTGACATGCTCTACCCCTTGATTGATGATGTATTCACCACAGGCAAGGGTCTTCACCAAGCAACACCCCGCAACCACAAACTGCCTGCTGCCAGCAGGCTGGTGTTGTGCAGACAGAGCAAGGATGTTCTGCCCACCTTTGTGACATATATACAGCTGTTAGTCTGCTGAGTTACAGTGCGGCTGCTTGATACATACGTGCACAGGTGGGTGTTTATCTGCTTTACTTGCTTGCATGTCCCTTGCAGTAACAATACATTCATACAGCCTGGCTTGCAAAGGGTCGGATGCCTTTGCTGTAAGCTTGACAATTGTGCTGGGTTACAGTGCTGCAGCTTTACGTGACCTGCTGCACCTGCTTGGCATGCTGGTTTTCAAGCACTGAGATATTTTCGGAATATCCTTTGCCACCAGCTGCTGTACTGCCGCTGGTGAGCTGCCCAGATTGCAAGATCAGCTTACGACCGCACGAGCAGCAGCTGCTGCCTTGATTTGGTAGCTGCTGCCTGTAGACTGCCTAGCTAGGCAGCACCAGTTGAACGCAGCTTTCACACACATGCAACTGCTGCAACTTTGGCTGTTGGTGGCAAACATAAGCTTTTGAGACAGTTGCAGCAAAATTGTCGGGCATGGTGCCGTGTGACACTTTACTTGGCTTGCAAATGGGTGAGTGATGCATAGCGGCCGTGTACCGCTTGCATGCCATGCTGGCACATCCACACGACTGTCTTGACGCAAGAACCCGCTTGCAGGACATCCATGTGGCATGTATGTTGTGTGCCGCAAGGTTTGCTTGCAAGTGTGATCCGAGTTGCCAGGAGGCACACAGCAGGTTGGCTGCAAGCCCTGCATGTCCTCAGTTGCAGCTGGCATCAAACGTGCGCATGCCTTTGCATGGCTGCCAGCCTTTGCTGTCCCATCGTCTAAACGTCTGGATGCGTTGCTATCGCTGCTATTGCCAGCCCAACTTGACGTCGCTGCTTTTGCTACCATGTTGTGCTTGCTGAAGATCATGTTGATGCAGGTGCTGCACTTGAATCATGCTGGTGTAATGTTGTGGAGGTGCCCGCACGTACATGTAAGCCACCCCGCATGCGTCTGCTGCAAACACACATGACTTGCACTAATCTTATAACAAAATAGAAGCGACTGATCTGAATTCTGGTGGTTTCGTGTTCATCAGTGCAACCAGCAGCAGAGTACAAAGGGGTGTGCCAGCTTTGCTTGTGTGAACACCCTTGCGTGCGGGGGTCGGGTGTTGTTATTTTCCTGCATGTTTCCCTGCTAGATGCTGTTACCTTTACACAATGTTTGCTCGGCCCACCTGTGGAGGTGGCAGCCCCCGCACACTCTGCATCCTGCTCTGCTGCTGCTGCTGCTGCTGCTCCTGCTGCTGTGACTGCTGCTGCTGTGACTGCATCTCTTCGGCTAGCCCCAGCCGTCCTTAGCTGACAAAGTATGGCTAAATAGTGATCTGCATCGCCAACTTCTCAAAAGGTATTGTCTGGTAACTTCTGCCGACAAGAAGAAGTTGTCCATCAAACCTGATGGCAGGTTGTGCCGGCTGCAGCCGTGCCAGCAAACCCCTGTCAATTACAAAGATGATATAAGAGTTGATCAATTAAACTGCAGATCGCAGCGCGACACAGCACCAGATAGCTAAAAAGCGTAAAGGCCGGGAGAAACGACAAATGGCCAACGACAAGAGCACCCGAGGTGTGCCAAGCGCTTGAAACAGCTGCAGATCGTCTGCCTACATGCACTCCGGTGCTTTGGCAGGCACAGCAACCCAGCAACCTGTAACAGGCCCTGCGTAACACTCATCCCCTCCTCTTCATCCATCGTGCCGTGGTGGAGCTGTGTGATGGCATAGAGTCCGTATAGCATAGAACACATTACTTTACAAGCTTGACAGGCAACAAACAACATGCGGGTGCCGACAGACCTTATTCATGAAGCCAAGTGTGCTCTCTGCTGTGCACCTTCGATAATGGAGTGTGTTGAGTGCATTAAGGAGGATAGCAAGTGCAGCGAGGGGCTCAGCTTTTGCGGCAGCAAGTGCTATTCAAAGCACTTCTCAGCGCACCGGCAGCGCTCCTTCGGCAGCAAAAGGTGCGCGGAGTGATGTCAGCTGGCACTTGAGCAGCGCAGCAAGCGTACGGCCTGGCTTTTGGCATGGACCCAAGAGTTGCTTGTAGCACGGGGCCCTTCCCGGGGTTTTCCGAGGCTCTCTGCTCGCATGCGAAGCACATGAGCAGCTTTTACAATTTTCATATCGCTTCGAGCAGCGTGCCTCGCGCCTTGGTGGCCTTGGTCGTCGGTTGTCACTGATTCTGCCTTGCTCCCGCGCCCGTGCGCTCCCCACTGCAGGTCTAGCAGCAGCAGCGGCTCGTCAAGTATCAGCAGCGGCTCGAGGTCACCAAGTTTGGAGAGCAGTAGCGAGCCCAGCTCGCCGAGCAGCCCCTTGATGGGTTTTCAGCAGCAGCAGCACAGCCCTGCACAGCACCAGTATGCGCAGCAGCAGTACATACACATGCAGCCTCCTCCGCCACGGGGTTACCACGCGCCAATGATGATGCAAAGACCCCCCATCGAGGTGGGGGGCTCAGCACCATACTGGCAGCAGCACCACCGGCGCCGGTGATTTCCACCATCTGCAGCCGGGGCTGGCAGCACGTACGCCAGGCAAGCATGCAGTGAAGCAGGCGACAGCAGCATCGGTGTGTCAGAGGATGAACCGTGGCTGTCTGGGCTGCTGGTGCATGGTTGCTGGTGACTTGCGGAACAATTTTGACAGTGGGCTTATGTTGGTGTGCACTGAGCAGGCATATGCGGCACTGTGAGTCATGTGTGAGTCACTGGCGTCTTCGCCGTATGCAGAGTTGAGTAGTAGCAGAGTACTATCAGCTGCTGTTGTATGCTTGTGGGGCAGCTTGTGGGACATCAGCAGCGCATACGAATGACTGGGGATACCACCACTGAGGGAAGCGCGGCTGTGCTGCTGCAGCCTTCTGGCTACCAGGCACTGGGCGTGAGGAGTTACAGTACACTACTACCGCTACATCTGATGTATTGCTATTGTCTGCTTGTATACATAAGCAATATTGCATAATGTAGCTGTTGTGTGGTAGGGCTCTGACTGCCATCACCAATCCGCAACCTAGTAGTTGTGTCTTGTGTGGCATGCACGCGTTTGTGTGGCATGCACAGAAGGATCAAGCACTGCCTGTTGTGTTCCTGATGGCTTTTGACGTGGAGAGCGATGGTGGCTGGTGCAAAGCGCACCGTTGTGGTGGCATGGCGGCACCTGGTGGCAGCAGCAGCTGTGGCGACTGCAGCGGGCTGTTTGGTTTTCTGCAGCTTGGTTAGCAGCTGTTGGTGGCTAGCCAGTCGGCCGGTGAATGTTGCGTGGAGGACTCGGACAGGCATGGCGGTGGTATCCAGCATCGTAGTAGTTTGCATGAGACCCACCATTAGCACATGCGCTGTAGTAGCAGCGTGTGGCTGCGTTTCGTGTCACATGCGCTGCCTTTGCAATCAGACATCATGCAGTGCATGTGCTGGTTTGCACCTTCACCTGCATGCTTGTTCGGGCCCTTGCACGCATCGTGTGTGCAGTGGTTGGCGCAAAGTTGCAAGGACGAGGCTGTGCATGGTATGTGCTTTGCTGCTGCAGTCTGCATGTTGTAGGCTGCTTGGCTGTGTGAACGCTGTGTGTTGCATCTGTTTTGACTGACAGGACTTGCAGAACTGCCAGGACTTGCAGGGAAACGATTCTTGGGTGTCTTTGGTACGTGGGCGCGGGCTGTTGTGTTGCAGTTGGCAGGCTGAGTGGTGAAGTTGGTAGGGGGTGTTGTGCTGGCAGGCTGCTGCAGTTCCCTGACCGGTTGCAGCAGCTGGCCTTTGCATGTCGCGGGTGCCCTCACTGCACCGCCACCCTCCGAAGAAGGCAGAGCTTGCAGTAGAGCTGCGCAGCAGGACTGTGCCCGTGTGTAAATTACTTGTGTACCAGTTTGTAGTAGTTACCAGGGATGCAGTTGGTGCTGCTTGTTACACTGCGTCGGCCTTCACGGCTCATTACCAGGTATATACGTAACCTTTTGTTAGGGCTGTGCTGCCCAGAGATACTTACCGCGTTGTGTCGGCAGATGTGGAGCCTCCATGTTCAACAGCACTTGTTTGATTGATTCATGCAGCACTGCTTGTTTGACTTGACAACACTGTTGGCTTAAAGTTGTCGTGGCATGCAAACGCATCAGTGCATCCATGTCTGTGTGTGCCGGTGTACGGATTGAGCAGCCTGGTACATGTAATGCTGTGTGCTTCGTGGCTGTCAGCAACAGTTGACCTTCCTGCTGTAGGCGCAATCGTCCAAGTTTGCATCGCATCCTGTTCCAGCTGACATGCGAGTCAGGGGTGTGGACGGCTGTGATTGCAGCTGTGACTGCTACTTTCCTCTTCCATCGCATCGCATATGCATGATGCATAACGTGTAACACACCTTGCTTTCAATACCTGAAGCAACTGTTTGCCTCTGTATTTTCCGGGAAGCATGGTTGTCTTGCAGTGCTTATTTGCTTACAGTGCGCTTGAATGCATGCATGCAATGGCATCCCTTCCACACTGCTCCGAGCAGCATGATGATCATGAGCGTCACTGGCGACTGCGGCAGCCTTCATCCGATGAAGCTGTAGCCTCAGGTGTAGTCACTAGCTGAGCCCAGTCACTCTGAAATTGAACGAGCTTCACAAAGAATGAATGTTACAACTGGTTGTCTGAATCAGCTGGCACTACCAGTACTGCCCAGTAGAACCTGTTAGTGGTACGTTGAGAGCACATTCATGCTTACGATCCTGCCGTTCACTGCAGCAGGGCCTCAGGCAGCGCCACAACAGCAACGTGCGCCACAGTACAGCAACAGCTTCATGCATGCTTTCCAACATCTGCTTCCGCCATCTCAACATCTGCTGCAACTGCGTCAACGGCTGCTGCAGAAGCTGCCTGCGTGGCATCTGCCTGCCCCTGATCTGCGCCAGCAGCACCCTTCCAATCAGCCGCTGATGCGTCACCTGCAGCTGCACCCTGCTGCTGTTGTTGGTCGTCAGCATCACTGCCGCTGGCTGTGGCCCTTGGGCTACATCTACGCTGCTGCTGCTGCTGCTGCTCATCATCACTCCTGCCAGCACTGCCACTCCCGCTTCTGCGCTGCTCATTGTCAGCAGCATCAAACGCACCTTGCTGCTTCTGTGCGTCATCCCCAGCTGCTGCACTGTCAGCAGCATCAAACGCACCTTGCTGCTGCTGTGCGTCATCCCCAGCTGCTGCACTGTCAGCAGCAGCACCACTCACAGCAGGGCTCTGGGAGCGCTGCCGGCACTGCGCTGCAGACCCACTGGGCAGTCCCCTTCCCCCTCAGCTTGAGGCTGCCCCTGATCAACCTGCTGCTGCTGCTGCTGGTGGTCCTCATCCTCCTCTTGCTGCTGCTGCTGCTGCTGCAGGCCCTGCTGCTGCAGGTCTGTGCTGCTGCTCGCCATAGCAAGGTTGCCGCTGCGCCGCCGCTCATGTGCCACTGGCGGTGTGCTGTCACCAGCTGCCGGAGCCACCATGGTGGCTGCAGGCCCAGCAAAGGGTGACATCGGCATGCCAGCTGCTGCTGCTGCTGCTGCTGCAGCACTGGCAGCTGAAGCCAAGGGTGGCTGTCCGGCTGCTGCAGCACCTAACGTCAGCCTGCTGGGCCTAGCTGCTGGGGGCAGCGGTGGCCGGGCAGTGCCCGTGTCTGCAGACAGAACAAGAAACAGAGATGAATGCCAGATTAGTGTGAATGAACAGGTTTGTACGGCGCAAAAGCTGGAGTACAGAGACATACTTTTGAGTTGGTTGGCATTGTGGCAAACAGCTGAGCTGAGTTGTGCTGCTGCATGCGCATGCGCCAGAAGCTTTACCATTGCTGTCGGATGTCAAACGCTTGCTACCAAACATGCACGGCCAGAACAGGTGGCCGACCAGCTGCAGCACACAGTGGCTCTGTCCCTGCAAGCTTCTGAAGACGCACACCATACAACGCTGCACAGCACAGCGCAGTACATCATGCAGCTGCCTACAGCGCACTTCTGCAGCAGCACACCCCACACCTGATGAGCGGCGCTTTGCCAACATGTAGCTGCTCTGCTTGCCAGGCGGCCCAAGCATGCCAGCTGTCAGCCCACCGCACGCTGCTGCTGCTGCTGCCGCTGCATGCCCAGTGAAACTTCCAGGCATGCCACCACCACCTGCTGCTGCTGCTGCAGGTGCCAGGGGTGGCAGTGGTGGCGCGGGTGGTTGATCAGCCTGGCCTGCCAGCAGCAGCCGTGTGCGGGCCTTCAAGCCAGCACCCACCAGCTGCCCAGGCCACACTATGCCAGCGCGCTCACTCAGCGATGCCTCGTGTACGCACACCATGGGGTACCCACTCATGCTGCGCGCAAGAGGCTCAAAGCCTGCTGCTGCTGCTGCTGCTGCTTCCTGCTGTTCAGCTGCAGCAAAGGCTGTAGCTGCTGCAGGCGTGCTGAATGCGGCAGCTGTGACGGCGGGTGCTGCTGCAGCATCCTGCTGCTGCTGCTGTGGGCCGTCTGCTGTAGGCTGCTGCTTGTCTGCATCTGCTGAAGGAGCCTGCACAGCATCCGCAGCTGCTGCTGCTGGCTGCGCATCTGCCGGCTTGTCACCAGCCGGCAACTGCTGCTGCTGCTGCTCCCTGCTGTCTGCATCCTGGCAAGTGGCCACAAAGTGCTGCAGCTGGCGCAGCTCAAGTGCACTGCAGCGTGCCAGGTCGACCTCAACCTCAAGCCTGCTGCTGCCCTGCACACAAATGCGGCAATAATGGCAAGGACAGCACAAGGGAAGTAAGAGACCGGCAGGCAAATGAGAGGCGGGGAGACCACGCGAGCATGCCTGCAAACATCACGACACAACGACCAGCCACATGCATAATCTCCTGCCTTGCTATGCTGCTCTGGGCGGCTGTTCCCAAAGGCACTCAGCAACAAGCCATGAAATCTGCAAACCAACCTGGCAGCCAAGTGCCCATACAAAGTGTGCCTGCAGCTGTACCATTGCCCTGGCTGCCTTGCTGTGCTGTTTGTAGGTGGCTGTCACATGCACCAGCAGCAGGCCATCGCCCCTGCCATTGGACTGCTGCTGATCCTGCAACGCTCCAAACACCCAGTCGGCAACACCTTGCTGGACACTTGCTGCCGCTCACCCCTCCTGCACTGCTCACACTGCGCACTGCACTGCACTGCTGTATTCTGCAACGTTCCAAACACCCATTCGACAAAACCTTCTGCCGCAACTCACCACTCCTGCCTTGCTGTGCTGCAAACTGAAAAGCTATTCTGTCATATGACTGGCTACAGCTACTGTTGGAGTACAGTTCTGTTGTTGGTTCTTCGTCTGTACTTTACACCGGGGAGGCCACTCACCCCTCCCGCCTTGCTGTGCTGCTGCAGGTGGCTCTCGCCTGCCGCCATCAGCCGCGGCAGCACCAGCCCCAGTGCAGCCTCAAGCTGACGCTGCGGCAGTGACTGCAGGGCGGCAGCCAGCGCCTCACGCGCAGCGGCAGGCAGCGGCTCACAGCACAGCGCAGCCTGCGGGGTATAGGGTCAACAAAAGGGGAGGCCGAGTCAGCAGCAGCAGAAGCAGTGAAAGAGTCAGCATGACGAGACACACGGATAAGCACAGCGGCAGGCAGCGGCTCACATCACAGTGCAGCCTGCAAGAACGCAGAATCAACAGCAGCAGAAGCATTGACAAAGTCAGCACGGTGAGATGCCGGGATAAGCACAGCGACGTACTCGTGCGCAGCAGCAGGCAGCGGCTCGCAGCACAGTGCAGCCTGCAAGGGAATAGGATCAACAGCAGCAGAAGCGGTGAAAGGGACAGCATGGTGAGGTGTCCGGATGAGCACAGCGGCGTACTCACGCGCAGCGGCAGGCAGCGGCTGACAGCACAGCGCAGCCTGCGGAAAAAGAATCGACAAAAGGGGAGGCCGAGTCAGCATCGTGATGTGTCCACACAAGCAAAGCGCCTCACGCGCAGCAGCAGGCAGCGGCTCGCAGCACAGCGCAGCCTGCAAGGAAACAGGATCGGGACAGCACAGCAATGAGAGAGTCAGCATGATGAGACGCCAGGAGAGGCACAGTACCTCACTCACGCGCAGCAGCAGGCAGCGGCTCACAGCACAGTGCAGCCTGCAAGGGCATAGGATCAACAGCAGCAGAAGCGGTGACCGAGTCAGCATGATGAGACGCATGTATAAGCACAGCGCCGTACTCGTGCACAGCAGCAGGCAGCGGCTCGCAGCACAGCGCAGCCTGCGGGGAATAAGAGGCAGCATAGACAGAGAGGCAGCATGGTGCGTGTCTGCACAAGCACACACATGCGCAGCAGAAGGCAGCGCCTCGCAGCACAGCACAGCCTGGCGGGAGCGGGATGGGAAACGGAAGGGGACGGAGATGCAGCACGGTGAGGTGTCGGCACAAGCAAAGCGCATTGCACATACGCAGCACTGGCAGCAACACTACGCAGGACTATGCAGCACTACGCAGAACTAGGCAGCACTACGCAGCACTGGCAGCAGCACTATGCAGCACTGCGCATAACTATGCAGCACTACGCAGCACTGCGCAGCACTACGCAACACTGTGCAACACTATGCAGCACTGCCCAGCACTACGCAGCACTATGCAGCACTA
>CADDIJ020001180.1:0-44236 GCA_902809745.2 Tetradesmus lagerheimii | reverse complement strand
TCGGCATCATCCGCATACTGTGCTGCTATAAGCTGCTGACCAGCTGCAACAATACCAATGCCGCGCTGCTTCAGGAAGCACAACAACGCCTGTCCAACGAACAAATACAGCAGAGGTGCAAGGGGGCAGCCCTGACGCAACCCAGCCTCACACTTGTAGAAGGGGCTGCAGAAACCATTTGCTGTGGCGCATGTGTATGTCTCCGTCAGCAGAACTTGCATCCAGCTGACGAAACCCTGCCCTACACCCAGTGCTTGGGTCACATCATACAACAATGAGCGATCCACAGTATCGTAGGCTTTCGCAAAATCCGTGAAAACAACTACCGCCATCTGCCGCTGCTCATGCAGTAGAGCAGGTAGCATTTGCAGCAGCCTGATGCTATCGCCAATATGCCGATGCTGCAAAAATGCGGACTGCGCAGGGTGTATAACATCGCCTGCCTCTGCCAGCAGCCGGTTAGCAAGTAGCTTAGCACACAGCGAGAAGAAGAGGGGTTACACGGTGTGCACAGGCAACTACGTTGCAACGAACACCCGAAAATCTGGAACGTCGCAGATGACTCAGCAAAACAGGCTGTCACTCAAGGAGACTCACCCCACAGCTAAGTCACATGGTAACGGCTTCCCACAGGTGGTAGGGTACCATACCTACTGTTGGTAGAGTATTATACCAAACTTTGGTACGGCCGTCAGGGTCGTGCTGGTTGTTACAACAATGCACAGAGCATTATATTAGCAACATCTGCATTGCGCAGAGCCAGCTGAGCTGAGGAATACAAACTGCCGGCTAGTGGGTCCGCTTCCACTTGCTGTCCATTGGCTCTGAATGCAAGAAATGCAGAAGAAACAACTTTTGAATGATCAAAATCATTTATAACTACCTTCAGAGTCCGTCAACATCGCAACAGCTCCACATGCACGGCCATTGCGTCATGGCTGGCATGGTGACTGTCAACGCAGCATTGGGTGCAGGCCCAGGCAGGCCTGCTGCTACAAGCTTGTGGCCGGCTGTCACATGTCTGGTGATCATCTGGAGCATCTGGAATATGCAACTGTAAACATTATCTCAAATCATAGTAACAACCGTTGTGTGTTCTTGATGGTGTCTCACTAGACCCTGCGGTGACACCTCCTCCCCCAGCAGCACTGCTGAGTATGTTCGGTGCCTACCAATCCCGTTCGATGTTGTAATCAGAAGGAGATTCACTAATTCCCTGGCATGGGTCGACCTGTACTCTTGCTTTTACCGAACAGTTGTTTCTGCTCCCCGATGATGGATCAACGCATGCAGTCATAGCTGCCACGAAGAAGGCCATAGATCCTGTAGAAACCATCACGTCAATGAGTTCGACGAGTACGGCAGCTGGTAGCGTCAGCTCAGACGACCAGACAACAACCAACAAGGTAATACGCCCAATTCTCGTCAGCACGGCTGCCGTCACTCTGCTTCCAGATCAAGTAACCTTAGGTTCAAACGTGTTCATGTGCAGCCACTGGGCAAGCTGAACAAGCGGGCTGCCGAAGCGATCGCCGAGCAGCAGCAGGGGCAGGGGCAGCAGAGGAAGAAGCAGCGCAGCTCACAACAGCGTGGGCGAGAGCATCAGAACACGACACATGAGTCTGAGAAAGAGGAAGAGGAGGTACTAGATGACCTGGAGACAGTGCTGCAGCAACTGCAGCAGCTGCGGGAGCTGCAGCAGCAGCTACAGGGGCAGCAGCTGCAGCAGCAGCAGGATACGGCCAATGCCACTGCCAAAGCCGCCAGAGAGGTCAACCACAGCCAGATCCGAGCGCGCCTGCTGGAAGCTGTGCAGAAGTATGCTGTACAGCTGTTGGACAAGGGCGACATCATCCTGCTAGTGCTCCTCCCCTACCACAACAGTGCTAGTCTGCGCACGTTCACTCAAGGCTTGACGCGAGAGCAGCTGAGCGCCATCTTGGAGGTGCTGCTGCGTCACCCAACCGGCAGCCTAGGGTGGGCCGAGAAGCGGGTGCAAGCACTGCTGCGCAAATTAGGGGCAGGTGAGGTGATCCGGCTGAAGGCTTGGTGATATCTAGCAGCTGCCAGTGCGGGGGTGAGGGCTTGTAGTTTTTGCCTCCGCTACGTCAAACTGAGGCCGCACTCAACATATTGTCATCTTGCAGTGTACATGCCACAGGCGTGTAGCAAGCGGCTACAGCTTATGCGCACATTGCATGTGACTTGCTGCCTGCCCTGCCGTGTGCTTGTGCTGCAGGTGCCGCCCCCGGTGGCGGCACGCAGGGCACAGCACAACAGCAGCAACGACAGTACAGCCAGCAACAGCTCTACAAGGTGGAATACCCCTCCAAAAAGAAGGTGAATAAAGAGGAGTGCAGTGAGGAATGGAGTGACACTGAGACAGCATCAGAGGAGGAGGCAGGGTCTGCTGGTGCAGCGCAGCGCAGGGGCAGCAGGCGCAGCAGGAGCCACGAGCGTGGCACTGGCAGGGGCAGCAAGCGCAACAGGAGCCGCGAGCGCAGCAGCGGCAGGGGCAGCAAGCGCAACAGGAGCCGCGAGCGTAGCAGCGGCAGGGGCGGCAGCAAGCGCAGCAGAAGCCGCGAGCGTAGCAGCGGCAGGGGCAGCAGGCGCAGCAGGAGCCGCGAGCGTGGTAGCGGCAGGGGCAGCAGGCGCAGCAGGAGCCGCGAGCGTGGTAGCGGCAGGGGCAGCATCGTGCAGCTGCAGAGGCAGGTGTGTATGGAGAGCCAGAGCGCCAGCGTCGGCGTGTAGCCAATGCAGGTGGTGCAACACGCGCAGCTGCTGCCGCTGCTGCAGCTGCTGCAGCTGATGACGCTGCTGCAGCTTATGACGCTGCTGCAGCTGATGACTGGGCGGCACGCAGCAAACTCAAGCGGCTGCACCGCACAGATGCATGGCGCCAGGCGCAAGCGTCTCAGGCTGCAGGGCATGCTGATGCACTAGGTGTCGGTGCTGCTGCACCTTCTTGTGCAGCAGCTGCCGGGGAAGCAGCACCAGCAGCAGCGGCAGCAGCAGCAGCAGCAACTGAACAGGAGCGAGCGAGGCGTGAGGCAACAGCCTTACCATGTGTACTGAAAGCGCTTTTGGAGGGTAGACTTGAAGCGCAGGCTGTTCAGCCCAGCACCGCTTGCACTGTGTTTCACATCTGCAACGCTGCTGCGTTGGCTTACACAGGTAAGTAGTCACAGATGGTTTCGGGAACTTGGATGATGTGTGACGGAGATGCGGTGGTTGGGCTTGGCGGGGCAGATCAGTGGTCAAGGCTGATAACGCACATGAGACTTTGATGCTCAGCTGTGGCATCACTCCCCGCGGTTCACACATTGCAACATGGTCACACTCATCAACGCATGCACTGGTGCAGGTGTCAAATGCAGCAGCATGACCTCGTCATGACGCTTCTTTGCTTGATTAGTCAAACGATTATTGTTAACACTCACCATTGCTGCCACTGCTACTGCACTGCCGCCAGCTGCTGAAGCTGGAGGGACCTTGGATCATTTGGACCTGAAGAGCGCGCTGCGCATGGCAACGGGCTGGCCGCTGCAGCGCAAGACGAAGGAGCGTTCGTGGTGTGACGCTGCTCAACAGCTGTTGCAAGCTCACCATAGGCGCTGCAAGGTATGTGGAAGGCTCCACTGTACATGTGGAGAACGTAAGGTGGTGCATGTGGTGTGCTATCAGGTTGGCATTGTGTCTGCATGGCGCATGTTGTGTCCTGCCTCAACTCAGCTGCGGCCGCTTGAGTGCGGTGCTGTGCGTTGGAAATGCCAGCAACGCCACCCCTGTAGATTGTTTGGCATGACTGACTTGACGTATCCTGTGTTGTCGCTCTTCAGCATAACTTGCTGTCTGTTGGTATGCCGCTTGCTTACTCGGCAAGGAGCAGCAGCAGCAGCAAGGGGGCCCACAGCAGCCGCAGGGTCGGCAACAACAGCAGCAGCAGCAGCAGCAGCGGCAGGTAGAGGTATGTGCCGAGGTACGTAGCCAGGGCGCCTACGGCAACGATGCTGCAACCACGGCTGCTGCTGAGGAACGGCGCTACGCAAAACCATCAGCAACAGCCCCAGCAGCAACAACACACAGGGAGGCAGAAGCGGACCAGCAGCGGCGCGCCCCTACCAAGCAGCGGCAGCAGCAACGGCAGCAGCAGCAGCAGCAACAGGAGCAGGAATCGGTCGGTGAAGCAGCTGTGCAGCGGCAGCGCTTGCCGCGCAAAGCGGCTGCTGGTGTCGCCAGCGCAACGCAAGCAGTGCTCGGCAACAGCCAGGAACTAACAGCAGCAGCAGACGACGCCAGGGCAGTTGCAGCTGCGCAGCGTGCTGCACTGCCAGCTGATGTCCCAGCTCCTGCCTCGAACGCGCAGCACAACATGGTGCAGAAGCTGAAGACAGGTGCCCTGGTGAGTGCCGTCGAGCCGGCCTTTGGTATGAAGTTATGCTAGTGCTTGCATGCAAGCAGTAGAAGTCGTAGTCCATGATTGTCACCATAGTCCATATAGTGCCCGCATGCCGCCACAACACCATTCCTGAAAGTCACTGGATGTGGATTGCAGGGCATTGACGTAAAAGGCCTGGTGGCAGAGCTCGCGGGTGTAGAGGCGCGCTTGGCGGCAGGCGCGGACAGCGTTGACGCTGTTGAGGAGGATGTTGCGTATGCTGCAAAGCTGACAGCGGCTTTTACGAAGCCGCATGCTCGTGTGGAGGCAGCTTTGGCAAAGGCGTGCAGCGCTGTGAACGCAACCAAATTCCCAGCTTGCTAGAGTCTGGCCTTCACAGCTGTCCTGCCTGTGCGGTGGAATGTAGCGCTGTGATGTTGGTGGTCAGAGTGCTTTGGCCTGGTTTGCATGCCTGGAAGTGCACATGAGTGTGGTGCACCGGTTGTTGGTGACGTCATTTAACATGTTACACTCGAGTAGCTTTATGCGCCGGCAATAGCAGCTCATGCTGCGTTTGTGGTGGCTGTAGGTCACACAGCGTGGTCAAAAGCTCAGCACTAGGGTGGTGTCAGTCTGCAGAAGCGCGGCTTTGGCTCTTGCTTTGGCGGTAGTTATTGTTTCAGGGTGTGTGCGACTGCAACTATTGGCGCTATGCATATGTTTGGGTGCAGGCCGTGGGGTTTACAAGCAGATCATTGATGACGGGTTTGGTTGATTTGCAGCAGAGTTGAAAGCACACAAAACCAGCAGTGCACGCATGATCAGGCCTAGCCCTGCCATGGCGTGCAATTGTGGCAGCTTGCACCATGTGCACAACAGCCACAACGTGGTGCTCAGCACTGTTGACGCCGAGTAACATGCAGCCACATCGAGTTCTGATTAGAATGTAGGCAGCGGACCCTTACGCCTGCATACTCACTCACGCACAGCAAATGTGGATAGTTTCTTGTTGAACATGTGCCTGCAACGCTTGTGTAAGCGCCAGAAAGCAGGTGTTGCCTGCCACCCCATGTTTCGCCAGCAATTCTCAAGATGATGTGACACATCTCGCCCAGCCCGCCCTGATGTGACTTGTTGGTTGCCGCGGTACGCAGCTAGAGAGATACATGACTGGACCCAACGAATCACGCAGTTTGGAACTGCAGCACTGTATCTTTGCTGCCACTGTCAACAGCTGTACACATCAATACACCTGCTGCCAGATGGCATCCTGTCTGCTGGTTTTCTGCAGCTAGCTGGTAGGTATGCAACATGATTGCTCCCCTGCAAGCATCAAGTCGGTGCGGTACTTCTAGAATGCAGCAGTCATCCGATGAAGAGTCGTAAATTGCGTCAGTAGAAACTGTTCACGCACTGGATCTGCATTACAACGCCACAAATTTGTGCAAGGCCCTGCACTACTAGTGCCGTAGTACGGGTGTAGTACATCAGCATATGCATATGTCGGCCCTCAAGCCACGGCCATGCCCGGCTGCACTGCTCAGAACAACCTCACAGCTCAGCTCATCAGGCAGCAGTCGTGCCCGTTGACAATGCTTGATGCATTCTTGCGTTGCACTGGGTATCATGCTGCGCAGCTCATCCCAGCAGCAGTGTCACCTGGCACATCCACAGCAACACTTCAAGCTGCATGGTGCACACACTTACCAGCGCATGGCACGCGCTGCAGCGGCTGAGCATGGCGACTGCTGCACTGCAGGGACTAGCATTACTTGAAGGATGGAAAGCATTGTCTGGGACAGAGCGTATGCGATGTGCAATCGAGTTTCAACAGCGATTGCAATAAGGACGGTTGTTCTGCTGTGGCTGCAGCGCATCCTGCAAGAGTTGCGCAGTTTCAATCAGCAATGTGCGGCATTCCTGCACCGTCGCTCCAACTTACCTGCAGGCACATGCAGCAGCGGCTAATAGATGCAATGCGGTGCTGCAGTGGCTACAGCAGTATCTTCACAACAGGCAGCAGAACTTCTGCTGGCAGCAACGTCACCATGATATCATCAGCTGTTGTGCCAAGCAGCAGATGCGCGCATAACTATGAGTTTTACTCAGCAGTGTGGCCATTGCATTCTACTGTGCTCACTCTCCTTTTCTGGTCTCAGACCTTGTGTTCAACCTGTTGTGGCTCATACCATCTAAGATGGTGCCCAGACCCACATGTAACTATCCTCTCTCATTGCAGCACCCCAGTCCAAGGTTGATGCAGTAGCCGCGACAACCCGGTAACAGCCGCGCCCACCGCTATCTCCAAACCCGTGGCTCTGTGTATGCTGCAAGTGCGCAGACGAGTGTCTGCCTGTCCGCTGTGCACACGCCCTTTCCGCTGCCGAATGAATCACTGGCTGCATGTGTCATTGTATGTAAGTGGTCTAGTTGCGCAGTGTCTGATGAAGCATGGCAAGATTCTACTTACAGCGTGGTGCATTGTACATGTAGTGCATTGCTGATAGGCTCCTTGATTGTTTAGGTTTACACAGAACAAGTTTTACTTGTGCACGTCATGGCATATTCATCAGCCAAACAACTTGCAAGCAAGTGGCGAGTCAGCTGCCAGCTCACAGTGAGCTGCACGCATGCGCTAGATATGCCGAGATCTGGTGCCCTCAACAATGGCTGCAGTATCCGCACAACTTGTGCGATGTGCAGAAACGCCAACAGCACAATGAATCCCTCATGGCCCCAACAGACACAAGCGCAGCTTAGCACACAGCAAAGCACACAGTTTGACACCATGATGGTACAGCAGTTGGTGCCATCGCCTTGGCACATGGGGCAGCACAATGCGGAATACTCAGCAGTTGCTGTAGCACCATATAAAAACAAGCACAGATGGGGCTGCCTTCGACACATTGTCAACAATATCAATACACGGCACGCACGCGCCAGCACAACTTTGCGCCGCGTTTGACGGTGACCATCAAGTCAACCTCGCAAAGCACTCGGTGGCCTGTTCGTGCCACAGCTGGTGCTTTTCTGCGTTGCGGCGCAGCAACACAGCAAGAGCTCCATGCACGGCACTCTGCTGCAGGCCGTCTTTCACTGCTGCAGTACAGCCAGGCGGCCTATCCTGCGCCACACTCTCCGCCACACTAGCCTGCAGCTCCTCTGCTGCCTGCTGCTGCGCCTGGCTGGCCTCCATGCACACACGGCTCACGTGCAGGAAGTACTGCTTGGTGCGCTCCCGCTCGAAGCGCTGCATCACCAGCTCCTCAATTGTTCTTGCCTCCTGCACCATGCACAACTCCATGTGAGATCGCTGTGCTCATCTCAGATCATGCTTATCAGCATGAAGGCACCACACGCAGCGTTGCAATGCTTGTAGCCAGGCACACAATGCACTAGCACCCAGTACTGTTTCCCAGCAACAAAGCACAAGGCAGCATGAGCTATAGCAAGACGCTGCCCTTGCTGCAAACTACTATTCTCATGCTACTCTGTCGGCTCACCTCTGCACACGCGTCCCTGAAGCGCTCGGCCAGCATCGCTGCAACAGCAGCGCCGCTGCCACCAGACCCGCACCGCCATGGGTACTCGCCTTTGAACAGCTTGGTTACCTCTGCTTCTGTCCAAGCTGCCGGAAGCTGCTCGACTGCGCTGCTGCTGGGCGCGTCCTCCGTCTGCCAGCTGTGCATCACGCCCACTAGCTGCCGCACACGCTTGCGCCTGCTTTGCGCCTGCTTCTTCTGCGAGCGGGTGATGCTGCTTGCTGCCCCCTGCTGCTGCCTCGCGTACGTCAGCACAGAGAGAGCAGACACAAGCTTCTCTATCTCCGCCTGCAAGCTCTGCAGCTGCTCATCCCTCAGAGCAGCTAAGCCTGCCCTGTACTCATCGCTGCTGCGGTCCAGTGGCTCTGTGATGTTCAGCTTGGTCATCAGGGCACCCAGCTTCTGCTGCAGCTTCTGCTGGCGTGTTGTATCTCGGCCACGTGCATGCAGCGTGCGGCCCTCGCTACCTGGCAGGGCCACTGAGAAAGCAGTGGCGTTGCTGTGCAGGTGCTGCAGCGCTCTGAGCTGCTTCTCATCGCGCACGTAGTCCACCTGCGCATGTTGAGCAAGCGACATGATGTCACGCAGATGAGACAGATGAGAACCTGCCGACTGCACACAGCAGGCCGACATACAAGACAGAGCGCTACATGCATGAAGGCTGGCAGGTGGCGGCAGCCCCTGAGCAGCAGCATGCAATGAGCAGGCAACCATGCACGGCAAACATGAAGAGGCAACAACTGGGTATTGGGTACTCACCAGCAGCTTAAGGCGCGCAGCGTCATCGTCCAGCGCTGCAGGCGCTGCTGGTGTGCTGCTGCAGCTGCAGGCATCCACCGCTGCGTGCATGAGCTGCAGCTCAGTGAAGCCCTGCTTGCGCGCCAACTTCACAAGGTCCTTGTAGTGGTTGCGGCACTCCTCTACAGACAGCAACATCAAGCAGTTTGCATCATGATGAGCTCACGAAGCACAAGACGGCAAAAGGCAAGCAAGGAAGACACGCAAGTGCGCTGCTATGTAATAACCACCAGTTCATACACTGTAGGCAGGAGCCACATTTCACATGTCGCATGCCGATGTTCACATGTCGCTGTTCACGCAAAGCGCGAGGAGCAGCATGCTGCTCACCAAGCTTGCGCAGGTTGCTCTTGTGCTGCTGCACCATGAAGGGCACAAACCCTGCCATGCGCGATGATGCCACGAAGCCGAGGGCGTCGTCGATGCAGTCCAGGTAGTTTGGCATGGCCATATACCTGGTGACCGATGCAAGGGGCTTGAGCTGCGCCCACAGCTGCTCGCACATCTCGCCAACACGGCGGCATGCACCTACAGCAGCGCCAAAGGGCAATGGTGCAGGCAACGTTGCAACACAGCAGAAAGGTGAAACAAGTGTGTATTGTACAGAGCACGAATACAGCAACCAGATGCACAGATGCAGCCGGCAGTCACCATCATTGGGCGCCACATGCCAGGCATCGAGCGCGCAACTGCAACATGAACAGCTGTGCAGATGCACCCGCATGCGCGTGTATGCATGCAGAGCCAGCGCTTGTAGCACCTCACCAGGCAGGTACAGGCCGGAGTAGCGCAGGCAGCAGCGCGCGCCATGCCCCCTGGCATGCCACCATGGCAGGCGAATGTGGCGCGGCGCATCTTCTTCAGACAGGTGCAGCAGCCGGTGGCGGGAGTAGCTGCAGCCTGTGTCCAGGTACATGACGTCCACGCGCGCGTCCAGCAGCAGCATCTGCAGCGCTAAGTCATAGTACACAAAGCGCTCAGGCGCCGGCATGGCCATAAACATCCCGAGCAGTGGCTGCCCGTGGCTGCACACGCCGCCAGCCAGGCCACACACGTCGCTGATGCCGCTGAACAGCGAGGACTCCCTGGCGCAGAGCAGGCGCGGGTGGCACTCCCCGCCCAGCTCAATGCTGATGTCATCTTCGTCGCGCTCAGCACGCTGGCGCTGCGTTGCTGACAGCTCACCAGACTCCTTCATCAGCCACAACTGCCTGTGCGCCTCATCAAGGAAGCGGCCCAAAACAGGTGCCGTGCCGCTGTAACCGCCACTCCTGCCTGCTGACGTGTAGTGGTTGAGCTTCACCACAGCGTCGAAGGCCGCAGCGGTCAGGATGGGGCGCTCGCCTGGACTCCATAGAGGAATGAACTCGTCAGCAGGAGCTGATGGCAGCATGCAAATCAGATGGCAGAGCAGGACAATGGGGTTGGTGTGTGTTGCTGCAGCAGTTTTGTGCTGCAGGCTGCTGCACACGTGATTGGCTCAGCAAGCATAGAACAAGTGACACCACTGGACTCAGCTGCTGCATGCAGTTTCTGATGACCAGCTCACCTGGAAGCAGCCCCGCCGCCAGAACTGTTTGCGCACTCAGCCCGCAGACAGCCGCTGCAGCAGCTGCGGTACCTGTAGGGATGCAACATAGCAGACAACTCATGCGCTGAAGCTGTGCAACACACACCTGCAACTTTGCAAACTGTGCTGCAGCAACAGCATGGTGGCACGTACTGCAAAATGATTACAACATCTCAATGGACATGTTGCTGGCATGTGAACCATTGCAGTACCGCTCACCGGCTGCAAACAGGTGCGCGGCTGAGTGACCAGGTACCAGCGTGTCTGCAGCCAGACAAGCAGCATCTGCAGAGGCACGAAGAAGCGTCCTTAGCAATTCAGAGCAAACAAGGGTTATTGCTTGCGCAACATAAGAGAGTGTCAGCTGCTGCTGGCAGCGGCTGCTTGTTACCTGCAGGGCCTGGCGTGCCAGCGCATGCTGGGCACAGCGCTGCAGGGCCCAGGCCAGCAAGCTCTGCTCGCACCAGCGCATGCGGGTCGTGTTTGTACTCAGTCGCACGGCTGTACTCAACCCATGCCCACTGCAGGTCCCTGCAGATGACAGGCAGCATGTTTGTCAGCTCCTCAGCATGGCAGTGCATGCTGATGTCTTCAGCCTGTTGGGTACTTACTTTGCGGTGATGGATGGCACCGGGTCCTGACCAGCTGGCTGCGCTGCTGAGACAGCAGCTGCTGCAGCAGCATTGATCACTGCGCAGGCAGCATTGCTGGCGTCAGCATAGGCGTGCGTGCTGAGGCCAGCCCCAAGGAGCAGCTCCCTGTACAGAGTCAAAAGCTGCTTGTCAAACCAGTGCGTGGGCGACACTGGGGTGTTCCCCCAGCAACCAATATGTGCAGGGCAGACCTCCCACGTGGCATCACAACCCCGACATGTCACATTCGGCACTGCCATCCAGAAGCTTGTGCCGAGAGCATGGTAGGCTACAGATCTGCTGCTGCCAACTGTGATGCAGGCGTCAGCAGACAGCACACTGCAGCACCAGTGACGCTGCAGCGCTGTTGCAATCCGACCCTCCATCAGCTGCATGCTGCTCTGCAGCTGTTTCAGCTGCTCATCAGCCTCCTGGTATGCCTCATACTGCTGCAGGCTGCTGATGTTGGCAGGCCTGCGATCCTGCCAGCTGGAGTTGAGCTGCTGCACTCGCTGGCACTGCTCACTGCTGCCATCGCCCAGCACCTCCACCCCAAGCAGCTCTTCCAGGTCCACATCTAGAGTGTCACTGTCCTGCCTGTGCCGCCTGGGCTTTGTTCTACTAAAGGGATCAGGTGGCACAGGCTGAACTAGCCTTTTCCTAGTCTGTTTCTGATTCTCAGCTGCGTAGCGGTGCAGCTGTTCGGTCCGAGAGATGAAGTTCATGATAAAAGGGCTTAACAGCTTCAAAGAGTCAAGATCATCATAGCAGCAAGCGCGAAGTCTGCATCGCCACTAAACGTTCACGGTCGTTGCTGTAGGTTGACGCAGCTTAGAACCGGCGGTGGATAAAACAAAGTGTGCAGTATGAAAAGCCTGTGAAATCCTGTGAATGGTTTGCTGAGCGGCATCATCCCCAAGGGCGTTCAAATTTGTATCATGCAACTAACACTGCTTGCCAGGTAATGCCCCGCAGCAGCCCGCAGTGTGGATGGATGGATTGCAATGTAACCTTCAAGAAATGTCTATGTCAATATATATCCACCACCTGTCACTCCAACGAGCATTGGCTAGCACTGAATGGGGGCAGTGCTGGGCAGTGCCTGCACTGCTGGGACGGTGCTGTGGTGACCCAGCCATGACGCTGCCTGCGGCTTAGAAGAGGATACCCAACCTGAATGTTTGATATTTAACGTTGAAAGGCACGAGTGCGAGTGCTTGGCTGCCGTACCAAAGTTTGGTATAATACTCTACCAACAGTAGGTATGGTACCCTACCACCTGTGGGAAGCCGTTACCATGTGACTCAGCTGCACCCCAGAAAGTCTCTCTGTGTGTGTAACTTGACATATGGCCTTGCAGGCAAAGCCGTCAGTCACAGCACACGCAGTGTTGATGCTAAACAAAGGCAACAAAGGACTAGTGTAAACAGTGTCAGTGACAGCAAGCTGCACTTTATGCAGTGTAGCGGGCGGGCTGAACCCACAGAACATCACCCACCAAGCAGCAACACAGCCTGGCAGGCGGCGGTCTGAGGCGACAAACTAGGGAGAGAGAGCAGAGGACAAGCCAGCTGCTGCAAGGGCCGCACAACTACATTTTGCAGAAGAAGAATTTGTTACAAGCCACCATACCCCGGTGGAGGGCCGCGAGAACACGGAGCCAGTCTGGTCACCATTTTGCAGCAGCGACACGGCAACTCACAGCTCCTGCAAAGCAAGACGGCAAGAGCATCATGCACCGTGCATGCATGATGTGTGATTGCACATGGCCCAGCAGCCGTGTGTCCGGCGGGACGTTAAACACGTGGCGCAGTGGTGATGACGGACGAACAGTGGCCGAAAGGTTGCAGGTTCGATTCTGAGCCTAAGCAGTATGTCTCTGGACTCGGGGATACAGTCGGCGAAAGCCGAAGGAAGGATGCTGCTAATGTCCTCGCGACTCTCCGCAGGACTCCGTCGATTGCTGGCTATATACACACCGGCCCTGCTAGGTATGCAGTCCACCGTATGGGGTGATTCCCACATGCTGCCTAGGAAGGGTGTAAGGGTCTGGGTGGCCTACCTTACACCGAAAATAGAGAGAATAATCAGTCTGCTTTCCGCCTCCCCAGTGGGTGAGGCGCGGTTGCCGATGCCGAAAGGTATGGCTTACAAGGATTGATTATTATTATTATGGCCCAGCAACCGTTACTCACACACACAAATCAAAGCGCTTCATCATGCTCAGCGAGCATCAGCCCTGCAGCCAACCACATCCTTGAACCCAGCCCAGACAATCAAACTTGCCAACTCAGTCCTGCCACAGTGATGCGTGCAACCAGCCTGCCCAAACCACGCTCAACTGCAATCAGCCTGCTGCTGAGCAGAGGCCTGCGCAATATATACAGTAGACCCAAGCTGCTTGCAACCACAACTGCGGCTATGACGCAGCCTACACTTGCCGCGCCTTGTTCCTCAACACATAGCTAGACAATCACTCAACACTGCTGCTGCTGCTGACAAGCACAGCTGCAGTGCCAGCGCTCCTAGTGCACTACTAGTGTAGAACATGCTGCAGCGTGCCCCGACCTGCTGCTGCCGCTGCTGCCTTAGGCCTCCAGCTCCGGCAAGTCCTCGTCATCGCTGTCCTCTGCGCCTGCTGCTGCACCGCCGTCTGCACCTGCTGCCCCAGCCAGCGCACTAAAGTCCATGCCCTCCATACCAGGCATACCACCCATACCTCCCATACCACCCATCATGTCAGCCAGCCCACCCATACCTCCTCCCATGCCGCCCATACCACCCATCATGCTAGCCATATCCATTCCACCCACACCACCCATACCACCCATACCGCCCATTCCTCCCATGCCGCCTAGGCTGCTGAAGTCCATGCCGCTAGCGCTGGGGTCAAAGTTATCCTCTCCCTCATCATCGCTGTCCACCCACTTGTCCCAGTCCACCTTGATGTGGGTGAGGTGCTTGCTGCTGTCCTTTGTGAGGCGCGGCCAGGTCTCCGCCTCGCTCTTTTCAAGCACCAGGAAGATGCTGCGAGGGCTGACGCTGATCTTGGAGTTCTCCTTGTCGACGGATTTGAATAGGGTTAGCTCCAGCTCATACACCTGGTCCTCAACGCCGCCTGTCGCAGTGGCCTTGAAGCTCAGCTGGCCGTTGCTGCCGTCCTCTGTGTTGCTGAGCTCTATCTTGGGGTCTGCAGACAGAAAAATACACCCGGCAGGACTTGCAGAAAGTGCCACAGTGTGCATGTTTCCTAAGCTGTCACCAGAGCAGCACTCCTGCAGAACCGGTACATCGTAGCGCACCTCATCAGCTGGTCCAAGCTCCACAGAATGTTGCAAACAAAACTTATGCTGCTAGTTGCCGCACTGCTGTACAGAGCATGCATACACACATGCTGCTGCAACTGGGCACAATGCAGCTGCCACACTTTGCAGCCGCCTGATCGCCGTCACAGAATGAAGTTTGAACATAAGTGCATGCATTGCGATGATCTATGCACTACGTACGGCTTGCGCTCACGATCACAGCGGTTGCTTCTGTTCAGGGCAGGTGGCAGCTTCTGCATGCCCACACTCACCCTTTGAGTCCTGCACGTCTATGGTGAGGTACACCACGCCAGGCCTCTGAGCCCACTTGACAGTAGGAATCAGCACCATTGTGTTCTGCTGTGCCTGGGTGCGGGTGAGCTAGAAGTTTCTTCGTCTGATCAGGCAGACACAGCACAAGCAGGGCACCGCTGACAACTTCTTAATGATAGCGTTCGATCTAAGTGGACAGCTATTGCTGTGAACCAAAGAAGTGTGAAGTGTGCATTTCGTGGCACATGTTACTTGTTGCAAAGGGTTGCATAGCCAAGGTTTGGTTGTTTGTGTGCTGTCCACTTATAGCTTTGAGTGTGAACACTTTAATATCAGCCGCAGCTGGAGTAGCATCACGGTCTTCCTGCTTGGCTTTGGTGTTCACCAAGTCTGAGCCTGCCGAGCATAAGCAGGCACCTTACACTTGCTTTAGGCTACTATCGGTGTTTCGCGCTACACAGCCCACGCATGCACCGTCAGTGACCTCTGCTACGTCACCTAGCTTCACCAGCAGGGGCAGTGCCCCACCTGTTGGCTCCCAAGCTCCCATCGCCACTCAAGGCCTAGATTACAGTTTAGGGAGCGGGTAGTCCTTGGTACCAAGGTCTTGAGCCGCTGTACTTATTGGTGGCAGCAGCAGCAGCAGCACTGCTGCTGAACCTTCACGCCCTTTGCTGCCTGAGCCACGGGTCTGCAGCGTGAACACCAGCAGCATCACCAGCAGCGGCTGACAGCACAAAGAGCAGCAGCCCCGCAGCCATGAGCAGCAAGGGAAAGGGCAAGGCAGCAGGAGTTGACAACACAGCGCGCCGCGTCTGGGACAAAGAGGAGTTTGCAGAGAAGGCAGCCAAGCGTGAAGCAGAGGCAGCAGCAGCAGACGATGAAGACTCTGCGCTTGCTATCAAGAAGCGCAAGCGCCTAGAACGTGACCCGCTGCACCAGGGCCTCATCGTAGCGCGCAGCAACCTGCAGAAGCGCGACTATGCGGTGAACCTCAGCGACAGGCTAGGCAAGACGCAGGTGATAGGGCTCAACACGCCGCTGAACCAGCAGGCGGGCTACTACTGCAGCGTGTGCGACTGCGTGCTGCGTGACAGCCAGTCGTACCTGGACCACATCAATGGCAAGTACCACAACAGGGCGCTGGGCATGTCCATGAAGGTGGAGAAGTCCAGTGTGGAGCAGGTGCGGCGCAGCCAGCTGATGCTGTGGGCTGCAGCCGGCTGTTGGTGTAGTGGGGTGCCCTGTCACACGCGATTGTTTCATGAGCAACTGGGAGGGGTGAAGCGCAGCATGCAGCAGCATTGGACCAAGGCGCGCCTTGCTCACGCGGGGGCCAGGTGCTGTTTATCATTGGGACAACGGATGGCGGGGAACAGCAGATCAGCTGGGGATATGCAGCTGTGCGGTGCAAGTGATAGTGCGCAGAGTAATGCAGCAGTTGAGTGGTCGCTCTAATTTGATGAGGCAGTTGTAGCCGGGCAGTGGCTTTGAACAGCTGTGCAGCTGCTGATCACCAGCACACCTCTCCTTGTACGACAACTCTGCTGACTGCCTGCAGCGAACTCGCATCCTGTAACTCTTCCATTCAGCTGTCCTCTTGGCTCTCTCACCTGCTTTCTTCGCCATGCACGGTGTTTTTCTGCACCCTGTTCTGCTGCAGGTCAAGAATCGGTTGCAGCAGCTGAAGGAGAAGCAGGCTGAGCGCAGGCCTGAGGACTACCTGCCAGACGGCATCGACAGGCGCCTGGCTGAGCGCGAGGCTGAGGAGGAGCGGCAGCGCCAGGCCAAGAAGGAGGCCAAGAAAGCAGCCAAGGCAGCAGCAGCAGGGGGCGGCGCAGCGGGTGATGCTGATGAGGCGGATGAGGAGATGATGGCGCTGATGGGCTTTGAAGGCTTTGGCGGTGGCAAGAAGCCTTGAAAGGGACCCTGCAGGGGTGTGCTGGCAATGTATGTTGCTGCAGCTGGGGCGTCAGATGGTGTTACAGCTGCATGCAGGGTATGCGTTCGTTGATGTCATCCAAACTGTGATGGCCCGTTGTCAAGCAAAATTCATGCACCTGGCCTGGACTCCAGGGGCTCCTGTACTGAGTACAGGACGGGTGTGGTGCCCGCCTGCAGTGTCGAAACAGGACTGCAGGACTGCTGTTCTGCCCGATTGAAGTGTGCTCAGACGGTATGTTGTCTGCAGGCGTGTGCAGTTGCGGTTTTGAAGAAGCAGTGATCCAGGTGCATGAGAGGTTTGCCTGTGTTGTCATTGTCAGTGTCAGACCCTCAGCGTGAAACCCCAGGCTGAACATCACACAACCCAAGAGCTCTTACGTGGTGGCATGCCTGTAATAGATTGCTTAGGAACAACTATGCACGGCTGCTGGCACCGATCGTTGAGAGCTGCAGTCAGATCGGTCGAGTTCCTTTGCATCTCAATGCAGTCGAGCGTGCTTCGATTTCAGCATGTAACCAATCCTCACCTGCGCATCTCACGGCGAACATCTGCGTTTTAAAGATACTCGAGGGCTTCTGCCAGCGGGGAGCCTCGACACACGGTGAAAATGGCCCTGCCCCACCTGGAGTTCCAAGGTCCTATCAAGGACATGGGCAGGGCCCCACCCAGCTTAGCAGAACTCCAGCAGCTGTTAGCAAGCAGTATGGAGGTGAGATCGATTCTATGTAGCCCTGTGCAGTCCATGCAACCCGTGACATGATGGTGCACTTTGTCCAGCAGAGCTGCTGCTGTTGCAGCTGGTGTGCTGCTGTCTTCATGGCAACTTTGTCATGTTGCAGACTGTGCAAGCGTTCAAGGCAGCCAACCCGCACATATTGAACCTACAAAAGCTCTCCAATCGTATCAAGAGGGACCAGCTATATGTCACACGGCAGCAGCAGCTGCTGCAAGAGCAGCAAGGCAGCAGCGAGCAGCAGGCGGAGCTAGAGCAGTGGGGAGGGCTGACAGAGAGCAGCCTGCAGGTATGTGACATCCCGATTTAGTTATCTGCTATGTCAAGCACACAGCTGTCTGTTGCTGAGCCGTCATGACAGGCATTCGTGTTGCAGTGCGGGCAGTTGCTGTGCCAGCGGGCTGTACCAGCTGAAATTTGAACAGGCGGCATATGACGAACAGCAACCAACACAGCTTTGTCAAAGCAACTGCCGCAGCTACTCACATGCTCCTTTGTATGTACCAACACACCTCAAACATCCTGGCAGGGCATTGTCAATAACCTGCGTGGTTTCCACGGGGAGTTGATGGCGCTGCATGAAGCGCCAGGCGTGGTTGCGGTGTGCAAAAAGTTCACCACAGAACCTCCCAAGGTGAGGGCATGAAGAGTCACACCAGCAGCTGCAACAGACCGCGCACTGGCAACTGCGCGAGTGCAGTGATCGTGCAAGCTTGAGTTTGCGTCTGCTGCATGTGTTTTGCAGCGGTGTCTGACAAACCTGCTGCTTTGAGAGCACTGTGCCTGGCCAGATCATCGAGTACACATTTCTGTCATGCGTGCCCTGCTGCACGCTGCTCAGGTGTGGGCTGCCAGCTGTAACATAACACAGAAGCCCAAGGCAGATGGCAGTAGCCGTGGCAGCCCTGTAGTGGCAGATGCTGACGCAGACGCAGCCAATGACAGCGGCTATAGCTCTGACAGCTCAGCTTATGGCAGCAGCCCCGCAGCAGCAGACAGCGCTGGCATCTTGCCGAGTGGCAGGTTGAACGGCAGCAGCAGCAGCAACCGAAGCACTGACCAGCAGCAGCAGCGGCAGTCGCCGGCCAGCAAGCGGACGTACAGGCGTAGCAATGAAGAGCTGCAACAGGGACCAGCGGGCGGTGGCAATGGCAGTGATGGTGCTGCTGCGGCTGCAGCCGCTGGTGCTGGCCCTGCAGCTGCCGTTGAGCCGCTGCTGGTTGAGGTTGACGTGGTGGCGCATGAGGGGCTGACATGGATAGAGGTCAAGAATCAGGTGAGACGCGCGGCACACACATTTAATGCTGTGTCCATTCGCAGCAGCATGTCGTGTCTTGGACTCTGAAACGTGTGACCTGCTGCCCCGAGTAAAGTCATACTGCACCCATGAGTCCCTAAACTTCCCTCATTATAACCATAACGCATACCTGCTGTCCCATCGTGTGTTGCTGCAGGAGTGGTTTGGGCTGGACAGTGTGCACTGGCTGGGCAGCAGCCACGCCAAGGGCCTGGCGCAGCAGGTGCAGGCGCTGCAGGCTGTTGCAGCAGCGCCAGTGAACAGCAGGCGCTGGCGCTGCCCTGAGGTGGTGGTGTACTTCCCCTCAGGGGTCAGCAGGGAGGTGGCTGGCGCACTGGGGGAGATGGGCGTGGTGGTGGCAGACGGCCCAGGTGGGTTTAGGTATGAAAAATGCTCTTGTGGTGCTGGCAAGCACAGCACAGCGCAGCATTTCAGGCAGAGCATGTGTGCTGCAATCTTGACTAACAACTTGGTCACTGCTTTCTGCAGTCGATTAGCTGCCACTTTGTGTTTGCCAAGGTACGTGCAGTACAGTACATCCGGCACATAGAAACACCACTGTTTGGAGAGACCACAGCCTGATGTGCCTGGGACAAGCGACGCAACGACTGTGATGATGTGCTGCTGCTGTCTCTGCTGCTGCAGGCTCGATTGCTGCGCTGCCTGTGCCGCAGCCTCCCAGCGTCACCAACCTGGATGTGACCAGCCTGTGTGCGCTGGTGTCTGAGGTGTCATGGGGGGACCCCCACAGCCCGCAGCTGCAGGCTTGGGCAGCAAGGACCGTGCACTGGCGGGTGAGCATGTGGCAGGCTGCAACAACTGGGGGGGTGCTTCCATTGGTGGTGGCGGTTTGACACCGCGTGGGCGTGCCTAGACGGTTGTGTGCCAGCATGTAAGCGGCTAAAGCATGGCACGATATTTTGACGGCAACAAGTGCTCTGCTATATCACAATTCATCATCATCATCATCATCATCATGTTACCCATTATCACAATTCATGTATAGGTGGAGAGGCCGCAGCTCTTTTCATGCCCAGGGAATGTGTGCATGTCTTGTTGCTAACCTACTTGCGGCTGTATCTGCTTCATCGCTTGTCCCACTCACAGGACTGCTTGGCGGCTCAGATACAGCAGCCGCTGCTGCCGCAACTGCATGCGTGCCTGGACAACAGCCAGCAGCTGGTCACAAGCTGCCTTGCAGTGCAGCAGTTTCAGGTGCTCATGGACATGTTCAGTGGGCCCAGGGAGCAGCAGCGATGGCAGGAGCTGCTGCAGCGGGTATCAGTGTACCATTGTACGCCAGAGGATGGGCAGCAGCAGGATGGTGCACTAGATGAGTGCGCCTTCTGCAGCAGCGCTGGTGGCATGGGGATTGGCAGCTCAGGTGGTGCTGTGGTAGCTGCAGCTGGAGTAGAGGCAGGCGCTGCTGCAGGTGCTGACACTGTCAGTGGGTCCAACAACAGTCAGCAGCAGCAGGAGAAGTGGCGGTTGTACACTGAGCCGCAGCGCATTACCCGCATTGACAAGCTTGGGAAGCAGCAGAGGGCTGTGTTTGGGTTGGGAGATGCCCTGCAAGCGACCACTCTCACAGCCAATGGCAATGCGGTGCGCTGCTGTGAGCAGTATGGGGTGAAACTGGAGGTGGTGCTGCATCGGCCAGTGTGGCTGGCTGGCATGTGATGACTAGTTATTATGCAGCTAACTATATGCAGGAAAGCGTAACCTCTGGCAGCTGGTAGTTGGCGTTCCTACGCCATAACGGCATAAGCAGCGTTTCGTGGTACACTGTACCCATTTCCTGAACGGAAGGTCACCCTCTGCAGGTGATTTCGTACAGTGCCACTGCTCAGACGCATTTGGACGCGCCTCGACGGGTGAACAGGGTGACATACAGCTTCAAAATCGTTAAATGTATGCTGCCAGGGCCTTATACCAGCTGTGCGTGATCACTAGCCATGTGTTTTGGCTTTGACGGTACCACGGACGTGAAGTCATACACCGCACAGTTGCCAGGCAGCTGTGTATACCACGAAGCTCATCCATACAAGTCCCATGCAACAGCCTAACGTGCTGCCTACATAAACCTTGCAGTGCATACCAGGTATCCATTCGCAGCATTCCGTCGATTGCGCGCCACCCCAGCAACAGCATTGACAGTCCCACTCCTGCGTCAACGTGTCGAATTTGCTGTCACCAGTGCATGTTAGGTAGGATTCATGGTATCGAGACTGTCTTGAGTGTGCAACGAAAAGCCAGCAGCAACCCAGGGTTGTTGAGGGACAGCATTGCGTGTCTTGGTTTTGCTGTGATCAAACATGCTGTAGTTTATATCCTGGCTTATCAGCTTATCACGCTCGCCTGTCGAAGAGACTCTGCCGAATCCTTGTCGACAGCTTCCACGCAATCACCATCATTCGATACCAGCCTGCCACCACTTGCTTGCAGGCTCGATATACAAGTTTCACGTACAACATGGCTGCATCTCTCGTTCGCAAACCGGCTGGACTGAACACAAGGTCGTCCACCCACAGCAGCAGCAGCACCAGGGATGTCAAGGCCCACTTCTGCCCTGTGTGCTTCACAGCGGCCATAGTCGCCAACGCTCCTGTCATTGCAGCTGCCGCTGGTGGCCTGGCTGCCGCCAAGGTGGCCATGGACGGCAAGGACGCCAAGTCCCAGTCCCAACGCTGTGTGAAGGAGCAGGCTGCAGGCAAGGCTGTGCGTCCCGTGCTTCCCAAGAAGGAGCTACCACCAATCACACTCAGCTATGAGGAATTTTAGGTCGAAGATTCCGGCAACAGTGGCTTGTAGATTGTCTGCAGCTGGTCCTTTCCCTTGCATGCAGTGGGACAGGTCAGCGTGTGGTGCTGAGGTGGCAGTTTCGTGGCTGTGGGCAGTACCCTTGTACTTTTAGCAAGAGCATGCAAGCAACAGCCAGGCAGTAGTGTTAGGTGCGATAGGTGACGGACAACGTTGTGCTTGTCGTAAGTGGTTCGGTGCTGGCTTAGCCACCTTTTGTGGCTGCTTGCTAGCACTGCTGCTGCCAGCTTTTGCCACGCGGCGTGGCAGTTGTGTGACCCGCGACTGTTGCTATGCTGGTCCTGCAAGCAGGCAGCTTTATGTAGCAGTGGAGATTGGTTGTGTTATGTGCAGCTTATGCCTGCTGGCAGCATTGCTTAGATGTACCGCATTGAATATGTGCGAACAGCATACGTTGCATACATTGCTTCTGTAATGGTTTCCCTGGTGTATGCTGCAGTTTCCATGTGTATGCTGCAGCTTGCCGCAGCGGCAGCAGTCCCATGGCATGTGCATTTGCTGTGGTAGCAGGGACATGCTGGTGTCTGCACCCTGCCACCTGCATGACGTGTGGATAGCGACGTGTGTGGTAGCTGGTTAGATCACCTCAAACGTTGGTGCACAGATTCATTCGCAAGTTGTGCTTGTTGTTGGGGATCTGCTTGGTATTCGTGATGCGGTTGGCGGCTACGTGTAGACTCAATGCCAAATAACAAACAGCGGCAGCGGCAGCATGTGCGGCCTGCTGCGCGGGATGTGGTGTTTGAGCTGATGAGATGCCAAGCCTGACTATGCCCACTAAGAAGTGGGCCACATACAGGTCAGCTCTGGCTTGGTATGCTCCTGTACCATAGGTGCTGCATGCACTCCTTGCACGTGGAGTGCATGCGGTTGGCAGCCGCTGCAGCGCGGTGGTTTGCTGCAGTGGCATGACTCATGCATCGGATGCGATATGAGTGAATTTGTTATGTCGCTGCCAGAGCAGTGCTGGAGACAGCATCTGGTGTATACCTATGCAGGCATGAGTGCTTCGGCGTATGGAGCCTCATAGACCGGCCTGAGCCTGGGTCAGGCGTGTGCTGCACTGTTTGTATTGAGAGCGCCGTGCTGATCATGGCTTTGGTTGATGCGAGATGCGGTCATCACCGCACCGGTTATCAATGGTGGTTCAGGCAGCAATGGTAACTACTTGGCCGCCGCATCCCACAGTCTTCCAATAGGGGGTAGTTAGAAGCGGGGTCCAGGATTAGGAACTGCTTGCTTGCACGCGCTTTTCTGTACCTGAGCCGCTGAGTCAGTAGTACTGTCAAGCAAGAGTCCCACATACTGCGTGACGCCAAGAACTGCTTGGCAAGCTCTTCATGCACCGATCAGTTCGCGAACGCATTGCATCATGCGATATTGAACATTGTCTGGCAGGATCCTAGCAGGGTCCGTCTAAGACCCGTTCAATCTTCTGCATTGTCTAGTCAATATGTGTATCACGTGCGGAGAGCATGGCAAGTAGGGTTTACAAGGGTCTGGCCACAAACAGGCCATGTACATGCAACTTGCATGTCACTGACACTGGCTTGAAGCACTGCTTGACAGCTGGCAGCGGCAGGCTGCAGCCGCTGCAGTGCAGCCTGCAAGCTGGTTGTGCACGGCGGCCACCAAATGAGCAAAGAACTGCACAGCAGTGCAGTGAGTGCTGTTTCACACGAGTGCCTCGATCTACCAAAAACAATGACAGGCGAATGCAGCAGCGTAGTACGCTGCATGATGCAGTACAGGCACCAGCAGTAGCCAAATGCAGCATATATACATAGGCTACGTAGCCTGACTTCAACTCAAGGAGTTGACAACATGGTGAGCAGCATGACCAGCAAGGCCTCAGCCTGTTGGTGCAGTAAATATGTTCAGACGCAAAATCATAACGGCATATGCACGTGCACATGCCATGGCCAACTTGATGAGATGGCTTCCAGTCAAGCATTGCAACGAGGTATGTATGATGTTGCTTTCACCTGGAGCATAACTCAGTAATTGCACAGGTCAGACTTTCATGTACATCATGCCTTGCCTCATGATTGATCAATCTCCGTCCGCTGCATGCGATGCGGCCTTGGCCAACGACAGGAACACTCTCTCCAGGCTGCTCTGGCTCAAAGAATACTCTGTGATGCCAAGCGCAGCACGAGATGCTTCCACAGCCTCAAACACATCTGCTAGAGAGGACACAACCAGAGGTCCTTGCACACCCCCGCTGCTGCTGCTGCTGCTGCTGCTGCTGGTGACTTCCCCGCTGGTGTCCGCACTGCTGCTGCTTGCGGCATCAGGTTCACCTAATGGCAGTCGCAGCAGCAGCCGGCCCGGCTCCTTTTCCAGCACGGCAGCCCCAGGCATCACTGCCATGAAGTGATGCTCGGCTGCTTCTGTGGCAGCTGGTGCTGCTGCCACACCATCTGCCACTGCACGCGTCCCCACACCATCACCACCATCCCCTGCAGCACTAGCTGCGTAAAGCTGAGCTCCCCTGCCCTGCTCAGCAGCAGCAGCATCGCTGAGGCGCAGCTCCAGTGTGTAGCCGTCACCAAACTTGCTCTTGAGGTGCTGTGGTGTGCCGCAGCAGCGCGCGCTGCCTCCGCTCATGATGATGAGCCTGCTGGCGAGTGCCTCAACTTCTTCCATGCTGTGGCTGGTGATGATGATGGTGCGGCCTGCACACAGCACTTGGGACTGCAGCACAGGACCGGGGAAGGGCAACACGCAGCGGGCAGGCAGGCAGGCAGACAGACAGACACACTGGTGTGGGCATGTGTGAGTATGTGGTTGGAAGTAGTTTGACTGCATCTTGGAGGTTGCAGCATAAGTGCGCTGCTTCGCGAGCACAATGCCGTAGCCAGCAAAGATTGTTGTTGGCTTGACCTATCGGCAGCTGTGGCGCTCTTGTAGGTGCTTTATTCCCCTAGACGCTCCCCTTGCAGCCAACAGCAGTGGTCTCTGTTCACTTATTCAATGCGTCGCGAACAGCGTGGCAGCAAGCAGCATAGTCCCACCTGCAGCACCCTCCACAGGAAGCGCCGTGCGCTGGGGTCCATGCCTGTTGACGGCTCGTCAAGCAGCACCAGCGGCGGCCCAGCAACCAGCGCCACAGCAACACTCAGCTTGCGCTTGTTGCCGCCACTGTACGCGCCACACACCGTGTCTGCATACTCCCTCAACCCCAGCTCCTGCAGCAGCTGCTGCGCCATCGCTGCTATTGTTCGGCTGCCTTGCACGCCGCGCAGTGCTGCATACATGTGTAGCACTTCGCGGCCGGTTAGTGCCGCAGGTAGGGCTTCGAACTGAGGGCAGTAGCCGAGCCGGCGACGCGCTGCAGCAAGCTCTGTGAGCACGGAGTGTCCAGCGATTGCTGCGTCGCCGCTGTCGGGTGTAACCTCGCCTGTGAGCACCTTGAAGGTGGTGGTCTTGCCTGCAGCAGCAGCAGCAGTACCAGAAGCAGCAGATGAGCACGGTTGCATCAATTTGCATTGCACTTGAATGCTCTGAAAGCGACGCCATGGCATGCCGCTGCCAGGTGCAGAGAGAAAACTTGCGTGGTTTGTCAACAACAGCAGTAGCTCGCCTGGATGAAAAGCGCTCATGTGGCTGGCTTGTAAGCAGAATAAAACTCAGCAGCCACAGCCACACCACCAGCGCCATGCTACCAGCTGCCCGCCCTGCCAGCAGCTTCAGCAGCAGCACAGCACTGCGTCAACCAAACCAGACAGCAGCAGCAGCAACAATGATGATGATGATGAGCAGCAGCAGCAACAGCAGCAGCACAACGCATCACCTGCCCCGTTGACCCCCAGCAGCCCGAAGCACTCCCCAGGCCACACGCGCAGCCACATTCCAGCAATGGCAGCCACAGGCGGCAGCCCGTAGCCCTGCGCGTACGACTTGGTGATGCCATTCAGCAGCACCTGCATGCGGCACGCAGGATGGTGTAGCTGGCGTCATAGCGCTGCGTGTCTTCACGCATGCTGTGTACTGCTTGCATTATACTGCACACACCGAGTTCAGTGCTGTTCCCCCACTGCTGACTGATACTTCAGAAAGTGCTGTGCACCTCCTGACGAGTGAGAAATAGCAAGTTTGCACATAGTATTCACGCCTGCCTGCATGCATGCACGCATCTACACCAATGAGTGCAAGGTCCTCCCCCCTGCCCACCCACCAGTGCCTCATCCAAACCTTCCCCCGCTTCAACTGCCTGCCGCTCAGCAGCAACATCAGCATCCTCAGCACCATCAGCAGCACCAGCAGCAGCAGCAGCAGCAGGCCCTGCCGGTTGTCCATCTGGCTTCACTCCATCTGCGCCGCAGCGCCCTTCCTCTGCATGTTGCAGCATAGGTGCTGCTTCACCTGCTGTATCATCATCATCATCAGCAGCATCTATGCGTCTGCTATCAGGCGCCTTCCGAGCCATGCCCATCCAGGAAGTAACGCCCCTTAAAGCTGGCCGCAGCAGCTGAAGCAGCCCCACATCAAGCAGCACCACAGCTGCGCCAAACAGCAGCGTCTGCGCCAGCAGGTGCAGCACTGCCACCCCCAGCACCTCAAAGGCAAAGGGGTTGCTGGGACCACGCGGCTGCAGGCCAGGGACTGGCAGGCCACCTGCAGCAGCGCAGGAGACAGGGATCACAGTCAAATAGGCACGGGGGGTTTACTAGGGCATCATGTGTCTGTGTGTGGGGGGGGGGCTGGCACAATGCACGGCGCTGCAAGCCAGTAACATACAGAAAGCCTTGTTGCCGCCTGCAAGAAGCCACACACTGCACGGGCAGCAACATCCAAAATCAGCTATCAGCAGCCAATCATGAGCCGCTTATCATGCCGCACATCAACAAGGATCTTGCATAGCATCAAAGGGCTTTGGTAGGTGTACCCATGTTGCACATGCAGCTCACCTGAGCCCTGGTATGTGCTGGTGATGTCGTACAGCCCCTGAGCAAAGCAGTATTGCGGCGACACGCAGCGCAGCAGCCCCTTGAGCTGGGCTGTGGCCTGCGCCAGGCCCTGCTTGCCCAGTATGCGCGATATGAGGCCCAGCAGCCACGTGGCAGTGAAGCCCAGGTAGCCTGACAAAAAGTAGGCCGTGTTGAGCCGCTGCAGCGCCTTCATCTCGTCCTGCGACAGCACAAGTGCAGCACACAATGAGCAGGCTGGTGTGCACCAGGTATCCTGCATGCTGGAGCCAGACAAAAAGTAGGCCGTGTTGAGCCGCTGCAGCGCCTTCATCTCGCCCTGCAGCAACAGCACAATCTAACATACGTAAAGGCTGCAGGGTGTTGCGTGGTACAACTCGCCTGCAAGCTGGAGCCTGCGGCAATGTGCATGAAGGCAGCCACAACACATGCATGCACTCCTTCAGCAGCACCAAAGACCACAGTCATGCAGCAGCGCAAAACCCAATGTAAAGGTTGTAGGGTGCAGCAAAACCCGCCTGCAAGCTGGAGCATGCCATGACAATGTGCAGGCAGCCACAGAGCATGCATGCAGAAGAGCACCGCAACCACATTATGTTGAGAAACAGAAGAAACAGAAGGACTCAGAACCTGCCCACCTTGAACATGAAGTGGCACAGGTAGGTGAGGGTGACACCAGCGCCTGAGAACGCCCCCAGCAGCACTGCCAGCGCAGCCAAACGCGGCCCTGCCAGCTGTGGCTGGTCATACCAGGCCACCAGCGCCAGGATGCCAGCTGCCGGCAGGCTAAAGTTGAGCAGGTCCCAAGCAAAGTTGGACAGCCAGAAGGCGGTTGGGGGCGCGCCAGAGACCATCTGGAGGTGCTTTGAGTTGTTCTCCTGCTCCCTGCGAGTGTATACGAGAGCCATAACAGAAGGGACAGAGAGCGGGAAGATATCAGCCCATTGCTATGTGTATGCGGCTGTCATGTTGGATGCAAAATTTGCGTTCTTTGATGGCTCTGATGTATGTAACGCAAGTGGCAACACATCGTGACAGGTGCACCAAGCTAGCTTATCATTGCAGTAACTGCAGCGCCAGCCACTCTGCCATAACCATTGAACAAAAACCTGAGAGGCCTATGCAAACTGTCTTGGAGCCACAAACCTCTTGCAACCTACGCTAAAACCTCGCTAACGCGTCGCACCTGACCAGGAAGACCACAAACGACGCCGACAGCACGCTGGCCGCCATGGTCATGCACAGCACCAGCATCAGTGCGCCAGCATCCTGCCGCACACGCTCAGCAGCCTCGCCAGACAGCAGCGGCAGCGGCGCACTGGACACACTGATATCCGGTAGACACGACGGCAGGTGCCCGCCACCAGCACTGCCACCTGCTGCAGCTGCTGCTTCTGTGTCGGGGGTAACCGGCATCGCCCCACGTGCAGCGCTGTACATGTTGCTGCTGTGGTTCCAGCTGCTAGCGCTGCTCTTGCGTGCACCACCTGCTGCCACCATCACCCTCAGCAGCGCTGTTGTCGCCTGGTTCAGTGCAGCTGGCAGCCCACTTACAGCAGACTGATTCACCAGCAGCGTTATAACGGGGCTGCCTTGCAGGCTAGTGAGCAGCTGGTCCAAGGGTGGCATGTGGTGGAAGTAGATTGCGTCATAATGAGGCTGGCCTGAGTTCCACTGGCTCAGCAGCTGGCCCTCTAGGGTGAGGTTGAGTGGGGGGCCGCTGCTGCCGCGGTAGAGCTGGGTGTACTGTGTGTCTACGATCTCAGACCTGCACAGCAACATGCGGCACCATGTCGTGACTGAAGCCATAAGCGTGTCTGATATCAAGGGCAGCTACGAAAGCAGGAGCACTGTATGCAATGCCAGCATGCCTCAGCACCAGATACATACCAGCCAGCAGTTTCAATGCTGGCATAGGGTATAACACAGTGTGTCGCTCAGAAAAACACGGCCTGCTGCTCACTTTGGGTAGCCATCCATGAAGCCCCTGAACTCCACCTGCTGCCGCACAGAGGGCGCAGCAGCAAGCAGCGCAGGGCTGGCCATGAGGCAGTGGCGCCGCGTGAGGGGCAGCGCGGGCTGCTGAGGGGCGGAGGTCTGCATGCTGGACACTGCCATGGCCAGCAGCACCAGCAGCAGCGGCACCAGCAGCTGCGTGATGACGGCCAGGCGGTCACGCCTGCAGGCAGAGGCGCAGGCATGGATGGAAGCATACAAGAAACTATTAGCGCATAGGGACAAAAAGTTTGGGCATCCTGGAACTGCGTCCGAGGCGCGAGGAGTGAGGTGCTAGATCGAGCGCAAAATAAAGCAACAATCTGGCAGCAAGACCAAGCAGACAATCAAAGTTGAGGATGCACATGAAGATCAGAGTAGGGTGCGATGAGCTGCTCTTGTTGTGCTGGCCCCACCTGGCACTGAGCATCCTCTTGACAAACAGCGCCTTGAACTGCTGCCAATACAGCGCAGCACCATGCACCAGGCCATCGCCAGCATCAGCAGCTGCAGCACCAGCGCCAGCTGCAGCTCTTTGTTGAGGTCCAGGACCCGGTACAAGGGAAGGCCTGCCGCTGCCTGCATCAGAGCTGCTGCTGTCTGCTGTAGGCTTGTGCAGGGGCACTGCTTGGTCTGCAATGGCCAGAAACACCTGCAAAGGCGCACAAGCAATGCAATGTTCAGACAGCTAGCGCAGGAGAGCGTACGCAGCTTGGATGTTTTGCTCCAGGTGTGACATGCAGGCGTGCACCCAATGTGATGCACCGTTTTGAAACAAAACACTGTCAACGCATAACTGACTGGCACGCGCAAAGCACAAAGATGAGGCCATTTTATCACACATGAAAGTGTCACAACTGAAACAGCAACTTCTGCATAAGACATGCAGCAGCTGGCAGTCCATCTGCTGTAGTTGCTTCACCTCTTCCAGTGTCGTGACGGACAGGCCATAGCTTGCCACCCCCAGATCGTCAGCAGCAGCATCCAGCGCTCTCAGCACAGCAGGGAACGCACCAGCACCATCCTTAGGCAGCCGAATCGACACCTCAGCACCCGCAGCACTCAACAGCACAGCAGACGGGACATGTGACGCCACAAGCTGCAGCAAGCCATCTGCGGCTGCCGACAACTGCTGCTGGTGCTGCAGCCCCGGGAGCGATGAGAATGAATAGCTATGCCCCCGCTGATGCTTCAAACCCACGCTGCCAGGCGTAGCAGTGGTGCTGCTTGCGCTTGCTATACTGGTGCTGATGCCTGCACCATGTTGCAGCCCCTGCTGCTGCTGCTGGCTGGGCTGTCCCTGCTGCTGCTTCTGCAGCACTGCCGTCAATGTGTAGCCCACTCCATAGTTTGCTTTGAGGCTGAGGCTGCTGCCTGATGCTACGAGCCGGCCCTCAGCTAGGATGTGTATGTCATCAGCCAGCAGGTCTGCCTCTTCCATGCTGTGCGTGGTCAGCACAATCACAGAGCTGTGGCGCCTGTACGACAAACAAGCAGCAGACAGACATGGCAGTGAAGGAACGGAAGCAGCAGTAGACTGGTGAGCATCATCAGCATGCATGCATGCATTGCACAATGCACATGCATGCATGCACGCACGGTCATACGGTAGCAAACTTGCATTGACAGTAACCCCGCACGCAACACCAGAGACCTCGGCGCATGCACAGGCATCCCACCTGCGGCGAATGACGTCCCAAGTTGCGCGCCTGCTGTAGGGGTCCATGCCGCTGCTGGGCTCGTCAAGGAACACCACTGCAGCCACAGCACAAGTCCAACAGAAACAGCCACGTTGGTTAGGCAGCGACAGCATAGCGTGCGCGCTGCGCTTCGAGCATCGTCGACTGCCAGAGCCGCAGTGCAGCCAGCAGCAAGGCCCACAGGGGGCAGATGTGAAACAGCACAGTGCAGCACGCGTCGGGACGCATGCAGCTGCAGATGGTGTGTGTGCCGCACCTGCTGGGTTGCCCATGAAGGCGATGGCCACTGACAGCTTGCGGCGCTGGCCCCCCGACAGCTCACCAGCCAGGCTCTGCAGCTTGTCGGACAGGCCCACCTGACGCAGCAGCAGCGGCAGCAGCACAGGTTTCAGGCTGCATCATGACGCAGCACACGGACACATCAGCGCCCAGAAAACATCTACACAGAAGTTGCGCTGGCGTGGTCCGCACCATGCAAAGCGTCTGTATGATTGAGTTTTTATCAAGACACAGGCATGATAACTGCTGTTGTTCTCCCGTACCTCTGCTGCCGCCTGTTCTGCCACGCTGCCTGCCGCTGCCCAGGTGGAGCCCTTGATGACTGCGTACAGCACCAGGTGCTCACGCACTGTGATGTCCGGCCACAGGATGTCAAACTGGCACAACAGGCAGCAGCACAGCGCAGCAAAGGTCTCACAAAACAGCAGAGGCGCAGCACGATTGCTTGCAAGGCGCCGTGTGGTGATGTCCTGTGTGTTAGTGATGACGGACATTCATCGCTAGCTGAGGATACTCGACTCCACGCCCGATGAGAATGCAGCTGCCACTGAACATCACCTGCATGCACGCCCTTGACATCAAGCTATGAAGGAACAGCATACACGTCTGTGTCATGGCCAGAGCAGATGTCACCAATACAGTACTACAATGCCACTGCTGCGGGTTGTTACCTGGGGGCAGATGCCCAGGCTGCGTCGGATGGCTGCCATGTTGGTGGTGATGTCATGGCCAGCGATGTAGGCAGTGCCAGCACTCGGCTGCAGCATGCCTACATAGCAATGGCCACACACAAAGCGTTGACATCAGAACGACTCAGCTTCTTGGTGAGCTGGGGACAGACATACAGAAGGTGGCTTGACCTCAGACTCCACTGCTGCCCCCTGTTCATTGCCAGGAGCACAAACTGGCTTCATTCCTGAAGCTGAATGCAGCGCAACACTGCCGCAGCTCGCACCTGTAAGCATGTGTATGGTGGTGGTCTTGCCTGCACCGTTGTGGCCCAGCAGCGCTGTGATGCGTCCCGCTGACATCTGCATGCTAAGCCCCTCAACAGCCACACGCGTGCTGCCATCAGTGTTTGCAAACGTCCGATGCAGTCCAGCAATCTCCACATACGGGGAGCTGTCGCTGTTGCCAGCAGGGGTTGTCTGTCCTTGCTGTGTGTTGGCACTTCTGGTGTCTGGTAGCAATGGTGCAGCTGATTCTGCATTGTGAGGTCTGCTGGAGCTGCGCATGCTGCCCTTGCTGCCTTGCTTGCTGCTGCTGCTGCCAGAGCGCCAGTATGAAGGCTGCAGGAAGAACCAGGGTAGCAGCACCTGGCCATACGAAGTAGGCATCACCTGTAGCCCAGCAGCAGCATGTGTAAGGAGCACAGACGAGGTCAACTCGACGAAATGTATGCGGCTAACTTGTGTGACCCTGAAGCCAGATAATTTGTCAGATTCTGTGCCTAAACCTATAATATCAAAGTGCAGCGGCGTAAGACCAGCCGCAAGACAACCTGACGCTAGCTGCGCATGACGCGCCTAAAGCGCGCACCTTGTCACTATACCACGTCAACGCAGCAAACAGCAGCACGTCTGCCGCCAGCAGCAGCAGCACGCTGCCAACACAGAAGCTGCTGCCCTGTGTGACAGGCAGCCACAGCGTCTGCAGTGTGACGCCTGCTGCCACGCGCTCCCAGTTGAGCAGCGCTGCTGCCATCAGGGAGGCTGCTGAGGTGGGGGACAGGCAGGCAAGGTACCAGCTGATGCCACCGTACGGCCGCACAAACGGCAGCAGGAACCTGCGAGGAAAGAGCATGACGCAATACAACGCCCGGGGTGCAGTCAAGTGATGTGGTGAATCTGGCGCAGGTGAATGGCTGCCTGGTGTTGATGTGCTTGCGCCATGCTACCTCGCGAACTGCCCACAGCAACACAGAAATGACCGTGGTACATTGTAGCAGCAACGGTTGAGCACACAGCGGCTTCAGCCTTTGCGAGCTCTGTCTTGCTGTGCAACAGCAGCAGCGTAAACCTCAGCTTGCCAGCACCCCTCAGCCACCTCCCACCCACCCTGGTATCATCGACAGCGCATACACCAGCTGCGTGGCAGTACCCGCCACGCGCGATGACGTGAACAGCGTGCTCAGGAAGTACGAGGAGGAGATGAGTGCTGCGCTGAAGAGCCAGTAGAAGGCCGCCATGAGGGCCAGGCTGGAGTGCCTGAAGGGGTACAGCCCCACCAGTGCACACAGCAGGCCTGAGGTGGCCAGCGTGAGCCAGTGCGTGAGGGACCAGGAGCACCAGTACGCGGCTTCCTGCAAGTGGACAAGAAGTGGCGGTGAGGTGGCTGTCATTTTTCTTGAAGCCCGGGTATCCCTATGAAGAGCAGCAGACTTCAAGTCGCTGCTCGTGCCTCACATTTCCAGCTATCCATGCACACTGCAAGGAGTACCTTCAAGCAAGTGGCTTGACCCACCCACAGACAAACGCACTCACAACAGCCGTCGCCCCTGTGGGGAATATGTCAGTGCATCTCTGCTGTATCCCGAATTCCGCAAAGTTTCCCCCACTCAGCATGCCAAGGCTGCGCCTCACCGACAGCCCCAGGATGCGCATGCCCTCCCTCAGGCGCAGCTCCTTCTCCCTCACGATGCTGCCCACCACGCCACGCGTTGGCGCCATGAACGCATACACCAGCAGCAGGTTGAGCAGCACCGCAGCGGAGGCAGCGCCGATGTCCTCCTGCTTGGCGGGCCAGGGGAAGGGCTTCACCTTGACGTCAAGGCTGGATGGGAAGCTGGCGTTGGACTGCTGCCCGCCCAGTAGCGCCCTGTCTATGGCCAGCTGCAGGTTGAGGAAGAACCAGTAGCGGCGGTACTCCCTGGCGGCAAAAGGACCAACCAACAGGGTACAGATAACAGCAGAAAGCAGTAGATGTTGGCGAAGGCCGTGCACAAGACAGCGGCACGAGCGGTGGTAAGACCTTGGGAGTAGCGGCGTACTCCCTGGTGACAAAAGGCAGCCAGATGGCACGACATCAAGGAACGGCAGAGGGGGAGGTGCAGGGGCAACTTTGGAAAGTAGCATGTGTTGCACTACGGCTAGTCAAAAGGGCTGCACGTACATCAGCATACCAGGTGAACAGTCACTGATTGAAGTATGAAGTGGTGACCTCCAACAGACGCAACTGCGGGCTGCAACATGACAAACACGCAGCGTGGCACATCGTGCCAAACGCTGCCGTGCCACTGCCCTCCCTGCTTGCAGTGCTGCTGCTGCTCACCACAACAGGTTCCCTGGCAGTGGCATGATGCCTGGCGACACATCAAACAGGTCCTGCAGCAGCTGCGTGGGCGGCACATCGCTGCTGTTCATGCGGATGACGTAATCCAACAGCAGCCCGTCACCATCAGCATTGCCAGGGCTGCCACAGCCCAAGGTCTGTGAACCACCTGCTGCTTTGCTGCCGCCGCTGCTGCTGCTGCTATTCACACCTGCAGCAGCGTTTGTGCCACCCACCCACATGCTGCTGCGGAGGCTAGCAGGACCCACAACGCTTGCATCCCTGTGTTTGCCTTCAGCTGCTGTGCCTGTTGTCCCTGCCGCTGCTGCTCTTGCTGCCTTTGCTGCTGCCAGTGCCTGCGGGAAGACCACCACTGCATCCACGGAGTCGGGCTGCTCCTGCAGCAGCTGCAGTGCCGCCTTTTCATCAGGCAGCAGCTGCAGGTGGCTGGACAGTGCAGCCTGGTAGCAGGCTGGCGTGGTCATGCAGGCAGTGCTGTTCTGCAGCCAGCAAATAAGGCGGTGCAGGTATGAGCAGCGCTGGGTTAGACAACGGGCTTGCAAGCAAGCCTGGAAGCAGCTGCAGTTGAGCCAAGCAGCAGGTGCATTGATACAGCCCGCTGCCGCTGTCCAGCTGATGCAACCCTGAAACTACAGCCTGTGTATCCAAGCACCTGCTGCTTGCCGTATAGAACTGCACATGTCAGGACAACATCTGCTGCTCCTGCTCCTGCTGCTGCCCCTGCTCCTGTTCCTGCTGCTGCTGCTGCTGCTGTTGAGCTGCTATTTGAGCGTGTGCTGCCCTGGGGCTGTCCTGCAAGCATGCGAGCGCACCTGGCAGCTTGCAGGAGCTTGCGCCACGCCAAACATGCAGGCAAAGGTGGTGATGCTGGCAGGGCTACAGATGCGCTTGTAGGGCTGTGTGGGGCATGACACTGCCATTGCCACACGCGTGGCTAGTGAGGCCACCTCTGGTGTGTCTGGCACAAACACGATGCGTGCATTGTTGCCGGCTGACAAGGCTGGGCCTGCAGGATGAAATGACAGCACAGTAGTGCAGTGATGGTTGTGGCCTGCACGCTGAGTACGGACAGAAGGCCATACTGACGAGCTTGTGGTGTAAGGCCATCGCTGTGCAGTGCTGCTGCTGCTGCTGCTGTTGCTGTGGCTCTCTGGCGTGCATGCATGGACCACAACACAGGATCGTCGCTGTGAATGCCATGCGGCTCAAAATACACATACTGCATCGTTGTCGCAACGTGTGCATGCACACTACAGCACGTCATTTGCTGCTAAAACGGCGCACCTTCATAGGGGCTTGCGCCTGCCCACCATTTGGTGTCCACGTCATACTCCTGGGGCTGCAAGAAAGCTGGGTGCTCATACGGCTGAATGTAGTACTTGGGTATGCACATCAAACTGAAGAAAGCCACTGGCAGTAGTATCTGCAGCAGCACTGCACCCCAGCCACTGCCCAGTACGCTGCGACGCCCCCTTGTCTGTAGGATGAAGTTCTTGTGCAGCACTGCAGCGAACTGCCGCAGCGTGTGGCCTGAGCTGCCTGCCATGATCGCTTCTGCAGCACGCTACAAGGTTATTCACAGCATCTTCTGAGCTGGATCGAGGCGGTGCCAAGGGACTCAGCAGCAGGGGTTGCAGAAGTGCACTGTGAGGAACTAGATGGCCCCCCCAGCTGCTCTGCAGACGCCAACGTGAGCACGAGAACACGGTGAGTTACAGGTCAACCAGTACGCACAGGAACAAGAAAGGATTCGCGTAGACCGTCAAGTGACAGGGTTGTGTGACGGTATCTCAAATCTTTGTGCACCTGCTTTACACCGTGAACTGGGCCCCTTTCTCGGCACATGGACAAAAGCCTGTAGTTGAAAGCTGCTAAGTAGTTGCACATTCATGAAGTAGAGGGCAGTGGCAGCCTGCAGCGCGGGAGTCTGCACAGGACAGCGTGCTCCCCAGTGCCCGCACAACCTGCAGAAAGCTTGTAACGAAGTTGGAGTTGTTTTTTGGCTTGCACCATCCCAAGTGCAATGGGCGCGTGCACCTGCACCAGCAGGCAAAACAGGGATGCACTGGTGAGCCGAGTGAAGCTGCACATGCGGCATACAATTGCCACCGTAAGCAGCACTGTTGCCTTCGTGCATGTTTGAGGCCTAATAATCATTACTCCAAACCGTTAGCGGTGAAGCTGCTGACATGTGGTTGTATGTATCCTTGCATGTGCAGTGACGCTGGCTAGCAGTAGTTTCATCAGCATGGCTGCCCATCAGCCCTCCTGCCGGACGGAGACTCCTAAGCCAGCATTGAAAGGCCTGGCTGCAGCCTTCAAGCAGGCCCTCAGCCTGCACAGCAGCAAGGAATGCGATGCAACCGCCAACCACAGCAACAAGCAGGGCAGCGAGATGCGACACTGGCTCTGTGGCTGCACAGATGCAAGGTCTAACTCCAGCATCCACAGTGCAGCAGCAGATGCTTATCTAGAGGCTCCACTGATCTTCAGGGACAGCAGCGATCGTGCTCAACAGCAGGACAGCAAGCAAGGTGTTCATGTCGCCACCATCCATTATAGCCATGTCAAACAGCAAGCTTTGTGGCAGTGAAGATTGGAAGTCCTTGGGCAGCACCATTCACAGCTTGCAGGACAGCAGGCAGCCTTCCTGCAATGACAAGTTTGGCAGCTATCACTTGCCTGTGGAGTCTGAGGAGCAGTCTGCTGATGCAGCCTGGCGCGACTTTGAGTCATGGCCGCTGAAGTGGATGCAGGTGAGAACTGCAGCAGTTGAGCATGGCATGGCCTTTGATGCTGGCCCAGAGCATGTCTGGTTGGTCATTGAAACGTGTGCTGCTTGCAGTATGTTGCAAGCCACTGGCCTGAGGCCTGCTTGAAAGTTGGGCCGCATTTGCAATAGCATCAGATGCCGTCCCTGTATGCTGGCTTGCTTGCAGACCTGCGCACGTTGACTGCCAGTACCGTGCACGGCGTGACAGATGGTAGCCTGCAAGCCATACCCAGATGCTTGTGCCGTGTCATTGTTGATTGTTGAATCGCATCTCAAGCTACTTGAACTACTTCCCTGTGCAGGTTGCATCACATCAGCGCTTCTCCTACAGGGAGGCAGACCTGCAGCGGCATGAGGCTGATCTGCTGCACCGCCTACAGCACGGCTCCACCATAACAATCTTCGGCTCAGACGGCATGCGCGCCAGCCACAGCTCCACCAATGCTGAGCAGGCCTCAGTGCCGCCTGCAGCTGTGGATCCAGCGCAGAGCGTGAAGGACTGGGAGGTGTTCTTGGAGCTGCCAGATATCTTGGGCAGTCAGGCTGCGCCATGCAGTGGGGGCAACGGCAGCTCTGCACCCGCCAGGCGCCGCAGGATAGTGCACTCCAACATAAGCTCTGTCGGGTGAAGCTGCAGGCTGCAGCTGGAGCACTGCTGTGAATGAAATCTTCCAGCAAGCGGCTTGCTGCCAGGTGTGTTCAGCACCTTGCGGCATGATCATAGCACGGCTGGCAGATGTTCTGCCATCGTTCAAGGTTTTAATGGTGACGTTCATCTGCAGGCGCACAAGTATATGTATGAAGCGATATCTACCATGGAGCAGGCGTTTGGTTTCTGAGAGTGTTGAGAGGTTTGTAGGTGTGCCTGCTATGGCCTGTACATGTGTGCACGTGGGGACGGAATGTAAAGTTGGTTGTATTCTTTGGCAGGGTCTGGATTGTGAAGTTGGTTGTATTCTTTGGCAGGGTCTGGATTTTTAGGTCAGCTGCAGAGCAGTAACTGCTTCTGTCGGTTGGTCAAGCACTGTTGTCTGCACATATATGTACAGTTTCTATTTGTTGGTGCTGGGACAATGCACCAAAACGCTACTTATTCTGCTGTACGAGAGTCTTGCAAGCTGCAATACAGCCAATGTCTAGGCTGCTAGTGGTGGCCACTGGCGCCTGGGTATCAAGCTCCACTAGACAATTGAACCGTTCCAGTACTAGTGGCAGTACTGTACTGCCGTCACGGCCCAACTCTGAGATGCTAGGCCAACGGCACATGCTCCAGTGTTGCCATGCCGCATGTTGGCAACCGCGGGCAGACTCTGCCCGCCAGTGGCGCCGGCTGGGTTCGCCTGCTGGTGGCCGCTGCCGCACCGCATCCCACCAGGACTGCGGCACAGTCAGTTCAACTCAAGTTGAGCATCGTTAATGTCTGGGTGGCTGATGTCAGGTCTTGATGTGCGTGTAATGATGTGTTTCACGCCGTGTTGAAGTGAACACACATTACAGACCACTGTGGGGCTGATGGCGTTGATGCCATGGCTTGATCTGGTAATTTGATGATGATGATTACAGATCACAGTGCATGGTATGACATGCAGGTATCCGATAGAGTGGATGTACTGTTGGAACGAAGCCGTTAGTCAGACTTTAAAAGGTCTGACAGACGGTCTGTGTAACATGAGCTGAGAAAATGTAGTCAGCAGTCATTGAGTAAATCTTGTTACATGCGTCATACCCCCCCCTCGCGCGGAACAGTGGCCACTTCGCCGCTGTGCCAATGATTGCAATCATGCGGCATGCCGTGATCCAAACATTCCTGGAGCACCGTGTTGAGCTGAGCTTAATACGCGGGTGCAATCTGTCAAACATCTCAACAGCGTCAAACCCGTCACAGCGTCAAAGTTGGAGACTGTTCAACGCATGGCTGCACCCGCAGCACGCCCATAGACAGCAGGCCCTGGAAGCCGTCCCGAGTGACAACCCACAACGCATGCTGGCAGCGGACAGGACAGAACCTTTGTGTGCAACATGCAATGGGTGCGGACTGGTCCAGCTGCATGTATAGCAAGCCACACTGGCAAAGTGCTAGTAGTGCCAACTCGAGCAAGGAATGGTGCGCAATTGGCACAGCACCTCAGCACAACCTATACTGGCACTCGTTAGCACCATGGCATGCGCAGTGCCATGACAGCGTCACGAAAGCAGCTCGCACAATGCAGCTGCAATCGTGTCATACAGCCTCATCCCTTGTCACAGTAACTTGCAGTGATGCCCTGGTGAATCCACAGTCAGTCAAAGCTAACCAGCTGCGCCTTCGCCTCGGAATACTATGCACGTAGCAGTGCTACGCACACAAAAGCAGGCACTCTCGTAATGTCAGAGCAAACAGCCCACACACGCAAGCCCCCAGTAGCCCAAGTAACTTTGCCGCACTCACAGCTGCTCTTGGTGCTGCCACACGGCAGCAGGCATCAGTCTTGTCGTTCCCTCTGCCGCGGACAGACCGTCCACAAGCACAAACAGAAACCCATCCCAGGCTGCTCTGCTACAGCAGCACTCCCACACGGCACAGCACACTGCGTCCAACATACTGCCTGCTGCTCCCTGTCACTAAGGATGCGTCTCAAAGAGATCAGTGCTCAGGCTGATGTGCCGCTGTCCACCACCCAGCTGCTAGCCAGCTGACGTCACCGCTGCTCTGTGACGCTCTCCGCACCCTGCCACCCCCCATGCTGTGCAGCGTAATCGCACACACATGCAGAGCCACACTCTGCTGGTCATCTCAGCTACAGGAGGTGCGGCTGCTGCCTAAGCACCGGCCAGTGCACTTGCTAGCTGGCTGGTTGGCTGCCTGGCTGCCTCTACGTGTCCATCATGTTGCTGGCTGGCTCTACTTGCGTGTCATGTTGCTGACCACGCGCTCGCGTATCTCCTCCTCGCTAATCTCGCTGGGCTCGTTGGCCTGCAGCTCAGCGCCGATGCCGTCCAGGAAGCCCTTGAAGAAGTCCTTGGTGGAGGCGTACATCATCTTGGGCTTCACACCGCTGTTGTCGGGGGCCCTGCAGGGCAGAGCGGTCAAGCAGTGCGGGGCATGGCGTAGCAGACAGAGTTTGGCATTCACACAGGGGTCAATTTATGTGTGGTACATGCCTGCTTGCGGCACAAAGCGCCAACTCGAGGTGGGTGGGGCCGCTGTTACAGATGCGACAGTTGCTGTTGCAAGGGTGCACACGTTGCATTTCTGGTGCACCTGGTGGGCTGGATTGCTTGCTAGCAGGGTGTGCACACAGTGCTGCTGGGAGCACCCACCATAGCAGGAACACCATCTTCTTGAAAGCGCCACGCTCTGGGCTCTTGTACTCGTAGTCGTACACTGGTGGGAAACAGCAGCACACAGTACGTTTAGGTGAGGTGTGTACCGCATCACATCGTATCACAATGCAAGAGGTGAATCATGTACCGCAGGCACCACATCAGCATGCAACAGCAGCACGCATGTTACTGACACATGCAGGGCGTGGCAGCAGCCTGCAGTTCTGCGGTGGCGCACCTGCGTATCTGCACTGGTTGTCTGGCAGCGAGCACACAAAATCGTTGTAGGAGGATGACTGCCCGCCAATCTTGTCAGGCACCACCTGCACAGCAGCCAACAGCACCAGGTCAGTACGGTGAGCGACTAGCAGGTGGTGCTGGTGTGGTCTGCTGCTGCGGCCACAGCAGTGAACTTGCTACGATAGAGCAGCTGCTGCAACAGGCATAGCAATGGGCAAGTATGTTATATCCAAGTCCCTGCCTGACTGCCTGCTGCTGTGTGCTGGTGTTTGGCTGCTGCTCCAGCGGTTGCTGCTTTGCTGGCCACTTACGTTGCGGCCTGAGTCATCCACCTTGAAGATCAGCCACTTGTACTGCAGTAGGCAGAACAGCAAGCAAAAGATTTGTCAAATGCATTGCCAGCAAAGCAGAACAGCTACGCATATGAGCACCGTACAATGATGCAACACACTTGCAGGAGCAGATCATGGCAGCAGGATGCTTCGTCAGTTGTCACTGCTGCGCTTGCCTGAGCTGGACATGGTGCTGCTGCTTGCCTGAGCTGGACATGGTGCTGCTGCTTTGCAAGGTGAGCGCAGGCGGCAACTGGCAGCAGCTAACCGTGCCCAAGCCCTTGGCAACCATGCTGCAATGGCAGCTGCTTGCGAGGCAGACCCCCCACCTGCTTGCGTGTCTTCATGTGCATGAACAAGTTCACGCATGACTCGTCAATGGCAATGCCAGACATGGATGTCTACAGACCAACGGCAGCAGCAGCACAAATTTCACAACATACTTGAGTTCCTGCAATGGCATGCTTCGCAGTTTGCGCTCCAGCTTGTGCCTAGCATGAGTCTGCCTCACCCTGATCCTTAAGCACAGCACTGCTGGTGACAAAACGGTGTCCTCAGACTAATGCTGCCTTGTATCAACTATCACAGGTGGCAGCGGCGGGGTGATGCCGGTTGCTGGCCTGACAGCCAGTGTCGGCAACAGCCAGAGCGCTGCGCGGCTGCCTACCTTGCCCGCTGTTGCGCCCTTGCAGTAGTCTGGCAGGTCTGCAGGGATGTCCAGCATGCCGCCATCTTCTGAGACTGACGTCTGGTTGCTGAGGGGGCCAGACGCCATGCCGTCAAAGCCATGTGCGCCGCTGCCGCTGCTGTGGCCACCAGGCAGCAGCTGCACAGTGGCGCCCATGGACCCCACAGCGCCTGCAGCTGCTGCTGCACCTGCAAGCGAAGTGCCTCGAGAGCCTTCAAACGCTGCTGCCATGGGGTTGGGCTGCTGCTGCTGCACATGATTGGCCATGGGTGCTGCTGCTGGTGCTGCTGCAGCAGGCCTGCCTCCTGATGATAGTGATGGAAGTGTAGCCATCACGTTGAAGTCCAGGGCGTGAATGTAGGCGTCAACTGCTTTATCATAGTCCTCTTTTCTGATGAAGCCAGCATCGAGACCGGCCTTTATTTGCTGAGCCTTGAGAAAGGCCACCTTCACAACGTCAAAGTCCTGTGGAGTGATAAGCCCCTCGTCTAAGGCCTGCTTGGCGGATCCCAAAGCACCTAGATCCGCCATGCTGTCTGTGATTCGCAATTGAGAAGGCCAGATGAAGAGAGAGGACTGACGCGCAACAATCACGACCCCGTACACCCAGTCGGCCAACACGGCGTTCCACGATTACAACGGCCGCTTGCAAAAAAAAGGAAAAGGTGATAGGAAACAGCCAACACGAAGTGAAGTCTGTCAGGCAGTACGTGACAGCTAAAACCTAGAGTAACTGCTCCAGCCCCCCAACCAAATTTCTGGTTGCACGCAGATGGGGAGCCAAAATTTGGCCTCACTGTGCTACCATGCTGGTAAGTATAGAGAAACAGCCTGTGTTTGCCCTGCAGTGCCTTCTTGGCATCTCCATTGCACTGTGCTGTTCCCACTTCGAATTTTGCCACAGGTGACCACGCGGAGCAAATCCTTTGTAGTCAGCCCTTCGCAGTTGTAGGACAGCCACAATATCTGTCAACTGCAAATGCACAAGTACCAAACACAGCCGGCCTTCACCAAACAGGCAGCCGCACCGCTGCTAGCTCCAGCAGCATGCAGGCACCAGGTCCCCAGGCATGTGGCAGCAGGCACCAGTGAGGACCAACAGCAGCAGCAGCAACAGCAGCAGCAGCAGCCATGGCAGCTAGGAAGCTACTACACAAAGAAGCTGTCGCGAGAAACTGATGCACTAGGCAACATCATCCAGGTGGGATTGCCTACAGCCACCATAGCAGTGTCAACAGGCTGCTGCTTGGTACTAATGTCATGGTGCACTCCGCGCTGCATGCATTTTGCGTTTCCAAATGCCAACAACTAATGCCTTGGTGCAGGGGCCTGACACTACACTGGAGCTGCTCAGCGGTGACAGAAAATTGCAGCTGGCGGTGCAGGTGATGCACGTGCTACTTGTCTTCCACATGTGTGTCCGTGTGCTGAGGTGCTGCCTCGCAGTTGGAAGATTCATAATGCAACCTACCCGCACCAAATATGGTGTCAGCAGCAGCAGCAACAGCTGTTGCCTGATATGTTGAGTGTGCTGTGCCGTGTGTGCTGTGCTGTGCCGTGCCGTGCCGTGCCGTGCCGTGCCGTGCCGTGCTGTGCAGTGCCGTGCCGTGCCGTGCCGTGCTGTGCTGTGCCGTGTCGTGCTGTGCTATTCCGCTCTGTGCTGTGCTGTACTGTGCCGTGCCGTGCTGTGCTATTCCGTTCTGTGCTGTGCTGTGCTGTGCTGTGCCGTGCCATGCTGTGCTGTGCCCTGCCATGCTGTTCTGTTCTGTGCTGCGCTATCCTGTGGTGTCCTGCGCTGCGCTCTGCTATGTTGCTGCTTCTTGTGTGCCTGATGTTTGTTAGACAAGCACTTTGCTGCTGCTGCTGCTGCTGCTGCCAGGTCATTGCCAGGGAGGCAGGCATGCCGCAGGCTGAGCTGCAGGCACGGGTGCAGGCGCTGCTGAATGTGCTGCCAGACAGGGATGCAAAGCTGCAGGCAATGCGGCCAGCTGATAATAATAATAATAATAATAATAATAATAATAATAATAATAATAATAATAATAATAATAATAATAATCACTCCTTGCGGCCAGCTGATGTGGTGAGTGTGGTAGCTGAATGTATGGCTGCATTACGTGTGAGGCTCGTGGAAGTTACTCGTGCTTGCTGGCTCCATTACATACGCTTGACAGTAATGCTTGTTGTAGGCCAGCGAGTAGCGCACAAGAAACAGCCCATATGTCAGGGCTGCTGGGCGGTTGATCTGCAGCGAGTAAGCACACAAACTGGCATGACCTGCAGTCAATGGCAGCCTGACCTCCACCATGCCACCAGGCTCCAACAGTACATATATGCTGGAAGCACGTGCGCACAAAAACGCTTTGCAGTGGTGACGCTGAGTGCTTGATACATGCTTTACGTCTGCTGCTGCTGCTGCTACTGTTGCTGCTGCTGTGCTAGTCAGGTTAGGCTGGCTCAACGTGTGGATGATGTGGCGCACAAGCTGCTGCTGCTGAAAGCAACATTCCCGCAGGCCAATGTGTCACACCTTTGCTCTGAATGCACAAACATCCTGCTGCTGGAGCTGCCACAGTTTGAAGAGGCAGTACAACAGGTGCGCGCTGCATTGCACTGCAAGCAGCGTGCACCCCCTGCTCAGCTGGCTTCAAGCTCTGCAGTTGTGTGTTGCACCCTGATGCAGCCCTTGCACAACACATTGGACGCAATCTTGCTGTTGCATAACTTGTACTTGTTTTGATCATTGCGACTGGACCCGCAGCATGCCCCAATCTGCACCCATTCACGTGTGTAATGAAAGACAGGACACAATGCAACTTATACATTCTGTACTGGCTGCAGGTGCATTCCCTCCTGGCGCCTGCTGGCGGCCCTTCTGCCTTGCTGGATGCTGCGCCAATGCTGCTGGACCCAGCCACCCTGCAGGAGGTGCTGGCTGAGGTGCAGCGCCTGTTTGGGGCAAGCTGCAATCCGCTGCAGCTGCTGCAGGCAAACCCTAGCCTGGCGCTGAGCTGTATGTCGCTGCAGAGGCAGAGCAGGGGTGACAGGGATGCAGAGTACCTGGGTAGCATCTTCAGCGGCAGCAGCGACCAGAAGCAGCACTGAGCAGCAGCGGCCAGTAGGGTTGACCTATGATGACCATGTAGCACTTGATATGCTACAGCCAGGCAGCAAACTGGGACGCAACCGCAGGCTGCGGCTGGAGGTGTGGCTATCTTAGATAATACTGTGGCGGGACGTTAAACACGTGGCGCAGTGGTGATGACGGAAGAACAGTGGCCGAAAGGTTGCAGGTTCGATTCTGAGCCTAAGCAGTATGTCCCTGGACTCAGGGATACAGTCAGCGAAAGCCGAAGGAAGGATGCTGCTAATGTCCTCGCGACTCTCCGCAGGACTCCGTCGATTGCTGGC
>CADDIJ020001179.1:0-92350 GCA_902809745.2 Tetradesmus lagerheimii | reverse complement strand
ACTGGGTTGCAGATGCTGCATCTGGCAAGGCTTGCTAGCAAAGCAGTGCATGCGTAGCTTTGAACGCTCAAGATGTGTGCTCAAGATGTGTGCTGAACTGTACATGTTCTGCATGGCGTGCTGTGGTGCATTGGTTTGCTACAAAGTGCTGAACACTGTGATAAGCTGTTTTCATCCATTGCAATCTGCTTGTTGCAGGACTTGCCTGCCATAGAAGTAACAATGTGCTGTTTGTTCCATGCATGTCAACGGCAAGGCACCAAGTCCAGTGAGCGCCTGGACGCAGCAGCACAAGACGCAAGGAACATCTGTTGCCATGTGCACCATCATATGCATATGAATTGGTTATACCTTCAACAGCTGCAGTAACTCACAACGCTCTGCATTATGCACCGCCTACTGCCGGCAGGTTCACGGGGGCCATGCGGCTGTATGACATCCAGCCACTTGTCAACGACTGGACACCACGTGAGCACCTGTGCTGCACAGCGCAGCCAACAGCGGCAGGCGTGCCTGGATGCCTCATTACACACCCATCACCTGATTGTGCTACTGTGATTGCAGCTGTTTGTGTGGTGCGCCCGAAATTGCAGCTGGGTTGTTGATTGCCACGACTGAGTCACTGTACGGCGACTGAGTTCATTTCTCACAGCCTGTAGCCGTGCAGCCGTTTTGCCTTTGCCGCAACCATGATCACATTGCAGCGCAGCCACTTTCTGTGATTGCCAGGCTTAAAGTATGTGCTTGTCATGCAGCGCATCTCAGCTCACCTGCCGGCTAGGTTTGTCCGGCCATGGGATTGCTCTGTCATCTGCTGACACCGTTGCTGTGTACGCGGTCGCCTACGCTGGTGTGGTGCTGCAGAGGTGCTGCAAGCCACCCAGTGCAGGCTGCGCTTCAGGCTGACGCAGCCCATGAGCAACATGTTCCTCAACTTGGCAGGTGAGTAACTCGGCAGGATGTGCTGGAGTGCATGCACATCTTGCAGGTGAACCCTTCTCATGTTGTTGGCAGCGCCCGCGCCTTGCACTGAAAGCACCAGGAGCAAACGTTTGCCAGATTGTGCTTGCCAAGCAGAGCAGTGCTCTGTGCAAATATCGTATGATATTGCAGCTTCAGTGATTGCCTGTACAGCGTCACACTGCAGCATCTGCACTTGAGCTGCCTTATGTAACGACAGATGCTGCGTACAGTGTGCAGTGCACACTTCTCAGCGTAGGTATGCTGCCAGGCTTATCTGTCATCATAATGCGTTGCAGCATGCTGCTGATTGCGCTTGCTCACCAACTTTCATGTAGCATTTTAAAGTGCATGTGGCACCTTTGTGCCTGCTGCCTGCAGAGGTGACGCTGTTTGGCAACAATGGAACCCAGATTCCTCGCGGATCGCTGCAGTTTGCGCTGCAGCCAGGGACCTGGGACAACATGGTCGCCAGCAACTGCAATGACGGCGTGCTCACTGGCAGCGTTGCTGTCGGGTTGTGGTGGGTGCTGCGTGCTGCTTGAAGGTGGCAAGCAAAAGTTTCTTGGTGTCACACCAGGCTGGAGCCATGTCACAACACTGTGACAATCGCGCACCACGACATAAACCTGCTGTGCTGCATGTGCTCGAGATGCCGACAATTGCTTTGGCTGCTGTAAACATCATACTGAAGGCTGCAATGCAGCACACCATGCAAACATCACAGGGCTGCAGCACACCATGCAAACACAGACAGCTACGGGTGCGCTGTCACATTGACGCCTGCTGGCTGCCTTGGCAGCACCGCCAACCTGATGCCAGGCACTGTATGGCAATGCACCAACATGCACTGCTTGTCCTGCATATGCTCGCAGCCACTCCACCACAGGCGCCGACCCTGGCATGACCATCGACTTCCCTTGCAGGTGCGTTGCAGGCGCACGATCAGCTGCGCCAAAGCATTGATGCGTGCCAAACTGCACAGTATCAGGTCATCTTGACGACCCGGGCCTATGTTGTGTATTGGTGGCAGCTCTATGCAGCTGCTTTGTTGGCACATGCTTAGCCAACCCAGTGGCAGCATAATAGCCTCGTGCTGGCAGCAGCTGCGGTCGATATTATCAAAGGAGACTTGGCACGCAAACATATGTTCCACCAAACAATGTGAACACAGCACTGAATAGGGGTTACAGTTGGTTAGCATGCTGTGTAAACAGCAAATGCAGCAGTGCAGCTGCATGTTTTGCGCTGGCGGGGAATTGCACAACGCCACGTGAACAGGGTGTGCCTGGTGCTCTGCCTGGCTGCTCAGTGACGGCTCAACTGCTGTGCCCGTTTCATTCGTCTTGGTGCAGTTCTGGCCTGTCTCGCGTGTCAGTTTACAACAGGGTAGACGACAGTATGATCACAAGGATCAACAACTTCAGCCTGGACGTGCTGCTCAACGGACAGGTCGCACACACGTACAGGTACGAAGCATTGCACTCTTGGATCAGCTTTGCATCACAGTGCGGTCACAGAGCTTTCGTGCTTGCACTGCAGCTGCGTGTTAAGATCACCAGGGTATGGTTGTGTATTTTCGTACATGTGACAGTTGATGAGAGCAGGGGACGGTCAGCTCAAGCGTGGGTGCTCTGAGACAACCGTTGTGACTGCGTGTGGGCAGGCGTGGTCATGCAGGCGTGTCCGTTATGTGTCATGTGCGCTGATTGGCATGACGGAACATGATGGCGGAAGTACTGCACAGTGCACCATGTACCCTGCATGAAGTTCCCAGCCCCTGACCACCATCCGCTGTGCTGTATGCTGGCCGGCAGGTTTGCGAACGGCCTGACCAACTACGACATCCGCTTCGGCAATGGTGAGTTGGGTGCCACAGGCTTATGAAGCACACTCAGCCTGTCAGCATGCAGCTGCCCAATCTGTTCTGTACTGAAGCACTGTCACGTGTCCGTAGTTTGCGCCTGCATGCTTGACGCCTCTATGCCAGTACTACTAGTCGTCATCGAGTGGGATGTATGCACAGGCTTTTTATCTTGCTTGTCAATCAAGATATGCCAGCATAATCTCCCAGATTTAAGCCCGTGCTGTGTCGCTGCATGTGCTGTCTCGCTGCGCAGGCCGCACCCAGTACACCGAGTGCTGAGGAGGCTGCCACGGCCACCAGAGGGATGACCGCGTCTGAATACATGCTGGATGTGAAGCAGAGTGGCCAGCTACACAGCAACGTTTGCTGCACTGCAGCTCCTGTATGTATCATACATACAGGAGCTGCACATAAAACAGCCTCTACTAGCATGATGCTACCATGCGTTGATTGCGTGGTGAGCCAAATCATGGATCAGGTTGCTTGATCTGGCTGTCACGTGTGTTGCTTCAGCAGCGTGCCAAGTCTAGCAGGTTTACTTGTGTCTTGCACTAGTGCGTTGCTTATATATTTGTTTGAATACTTGGTGCTTACCTACAGAGTTGCGCATTTTGACCAGATAGTATCACATGCAATATACAGCATCTCTTGCATCTATGGAGTTGAAAGCTGCTCATTGTGCGGCTAGCACGCTGCAGCATGTTGATCTCTGTGCTTTGTGCAACTGCTTGGACAGTACTGGCCTTGCTTAATTATTGTCGGCTTTTGTGTGCCGTTGAATAGTGTTGCGTTACTGCATTGCTTGTCCCGGCTGTGGCTTTTTCTAGTAGTGCTGTGTGCTCCTTGCTTCCATCTCCTTTACCTTGAGCAGCCGCCTGTGTTGGTGCAGCTGTGATGAGCAATGAAAATTGCATGGCGTCGTGCAGCTGCTGCAGAATAGACAATTGTATTGTGTCTGCACACTATGAGATTACGCCGTCAACTTTGGGTATGTCTTGGGCGCTGCCGGCATGCGTGATGCGGTGCCAACTATGAAATGGCATTGCTGCTTCTACTTCTCAACAGGCTTGTTGTAGACTGGTTGCCAAACCAAACAAAGGCAGTTGTTTGCTCCTCCCATGATGAACAGGCATGCTGTCAGGCTGTCGGGTTTGGACGTGCCCAACGACATCTGTGAGCTGCTGTGTACCTGCCACGTGGCGGTGCTCTGTGTGCGTGTCTGTGCAGGAGGCGAGACCGTCTTTATTGAATAGTATTTGTGAGTGCTATAGAGATCTACTTGATAGAAAACCTAAGGTCACTCACACTATGGAGTCTCTGCAACACTATGGACGTTGATGCTATGGCTTAATGGGTAACATGATGATGATGACTATGGACGTAGTATCAATGTGTGGAACAATGTTACTGGTTTCCCTTGGCTGCTGTTGGGCGTTTTTGCTCGCAATCCAGATGAGCAGTCATGCGCGAGGTGCTGTGCCGTTTGTTTATTATATCCCGACCCAATGCCAATAATATTTTGTTGCATGAACAAGAGCGCTCTTGTTGTTGTCCTTTGAGATAATGGGAGATGGCGTTGATGCTATGGCTTGAATGGCCATTCACCCATGGGTGATATGATGATGACGAGGGAGTACGAGCTGTTATCACTGCATCTGCATTTGCACAGGCTGCCCGCCGTGCTGTGCAATTCGGGTGATATGCTGTCAGCGCAGCATCTTGAGAACTGACTGACTCAGTCACAGTAACAATCTCACAACACAAGTCAGGCTCATCATCATCATCATGTTACCCATTAAGCCATAGCATCAACAAGTCAGGCTGACCAGTACCACTAGTGGTGAGCAGTACTGGTGACCGGGTCACAAGCTGTGCTGCAGTTGACGCAATGCAGTGAACAGCGTGGCGTCTTTGGTGGCAGAGGGCTCAGCCTCAGCCGGCGGGCCATCTGCTGGCTAGTAGCCGCTCTGGTCGTACCAGTACGACCATGATGATGTCGTTGCCAGATCGTCAAGTGTCTGAAGCGTGCTGGATTGCATCATCTGCTGCTGCATCATCTGCTGCGACATGTGTAAGCAATACATTTCTTAAATTAGCGGTACTGAAAAGCAGCGTGCACAGCAGGGGAAGCAGGTGGAAAATCCCATTCCTGCCCACCACATCGTCAACCCAATGCTGTCTCGCTGCAGCACGCATGCACAGCTGGCTCCACCCATTGTAGTGCTCCGCTGTTGACGTGTAGATCACAGCTGTCCAGAGCCGCTCTTGGGCCAAGAGCTTTGGGGCCGCTAACCCTCAGGGCAGGCTGCGTCCAGGAAGCATGATTATGCTTCCTTATAAGGATATGTATGCCATCCACACGCCATATTACAGCTCATACAGCATGCAGCCTGCAGTATCGAGTACACGCATCGCTGACACCACACTAGCACAGCACTGTAGCACCACGTGCATGCACAGTACCACAGGCAACAGGCTGTCACAGCACAATCCGTTACTTTACAATGTGCACTGCAGCGCTTGCAGCAACAGCTGGTGACATAGCTTTGCGCTGCCTGATCAGGGCCAGCCATCCTCATCATCACCATCGCTGCCGTACACTGCTGCCAGCTGCTGAGGCGTCAGCTGTGCCCCACTGCCGCTGCCACTGCCAGCACCAGCCGCCAGCGCCTCTAGCGCTGCCTGCCATGCAGCAACAGCGTCTGCGCAGCCCAGCAGCGCTGTCTTCTCTGATATCAGCGCACGCAACACACCAACACGTATCTGCGCATGCTCGGTGTCTAAACTAACTGATGTATCGCTGCCTGCATCGCCTTGCTGGTGTTGTTGCTGCTGTTGCAGCTGCTGCAGCTCCTGCCTGTCATCTTGTATGCTTGCAGGATACGCAGCCACGCACGCCTGCACCGCTGCCTCTAGCAGCTGCAGCACTCGCCGCTCAGTGGCCAGCGACACAGGCGCTGACAGGCGCCCCATCACGCGGGCACACAGCTCCACATCGCTGCCTCTGCTGCCGCTGCGCCAGCCGGCCTTGATCAGCTCAGCGTCTGAGGCCAGCCCAGCGCGCAGCGCGGCCATGCATGTCACGTCAGGCCCGCTGGGCGTGAGCACCAGTGCGGGGGGGCCTCCGGTGAGGGTGGTGAGCGCCTGCAGCAGCGCTGCATTGCGGGGGCCACGCGGCTGCAGGTGCTGACTCAGCAGCGCGTCGTACCTGCAGCAGCAGCAGTGGCAGCAGCAGCGATTAGCGCCGTGGGCGTTTCGTGTTCGTGAGCCCCGGTGGCTTACACGTACAGCGGGTTACCAGCTTGCACGCTAGGTACTGCTGCTCATTGGCTGTTGCTCTACGCCTAACAAGGGCGCTAGCACAGCATTGTTCTGCCTCCAACATTTTTGTGATTCATACACGTGATCACCATCTATTGCAATGCAACTTGTGTTGTGGGTCAAATATGCAACAAGATTTGTTATGCAGCTCTCCACAAAGTGTGTTTGTTACAGTGTTTGATATGCTACCCGCGTCTGCGCTGCGCCGCTCACCGCGGGTTGTCGCTGCTGCCCTCCCCCACGCAGCCGTGGTCCATAACCAGGTCGGCCCACGACAGCCCAGGCCCGTGGCTGTCAAACACCTCAGCGCCAGCAGCGTACGGCCGGTGGGCTGCCAGCAGTGCTGCTCGCGCCTCGGGGTCGTACGCCAGCATGGCGCCCTCACCTGCGGCAAGCATTGACAGCATGCAGCACACAGCAGTTGTTACAGCAGGGCAGAGGCAAGGATGTAGCTGTACCAACCGACAGCAGCCGCTGCGCAGGTGTACCACAGGAAACTACTGTACAGCTGATAGCAGGTCACAGCAGGCACTGCACAGCTGGGCATACACGCATGCATGCATGCTTGCGCACAGCACACGCACACATCCGACGCAGCCACACATGCACTGAAGGCAGCCGCACATTGGAAACCACAGCTCAAGCGCTTAACGCACCTGCTGCACATACGGTGCACCATACATGCTAATGGCAGGTCAAGGCAGGCACTGTGGGCTGGGCATACATTGCATGCAATCACGCACAAGCCGCACGCTCCCGCGCACCTGCCTCGCTGCTGTGTCGCAGCATGTCTGCCCATGGCACCAGCGCCAGCACTGCGGGCCCGTGCGCCTGCCAGCTGCCGTAGTAGCTCATGTCAGGCTCCAGCGGCAGCTCAGGCTCGCTCATGTCCAGCTGGAAGGAGCGGCCCAGCAGCACAGCAGCAGCCCAGCACACGCTGGCGCGGCTCACCAGCGGCGCCTGCGGAAAAGTGCACAGGACGGCGGGTGTGCATGCCGCAGTTTAAGTCTGAGCACCTGGTGAGTGACGCGCGGGTATACAGCGTGCAAGACACAGCAGGCACAACTGCACACCCCTGCCTGCCTAATCTGGACAAAAGCAGCATATCACCGCAGCAGTGTGCAAGCTGGCAAGTGTGCTCGTACAGCTGGCCAATCCACACAGGCAGCGCAGCAGCAGCTCGCACCTGCGTTTGCTGCTCCCAGCGCTGCGCAATCTCCAGCTGGTTGGCGCCAGCAGCTATCAACTGCTCAGTGTCCTGCAGGCAGCACAGCAGTGAGGCCATCCCAAATGTAGCACTGTACAGTGCTACACATGTAGGCAGAAATGGCTTGCCAGCTGGCGATGTGAAGCAAGCGCAGGGCGTGTTACAACCGCAAGATGCTGCCATCTATACTGCCACACAGCCGATCGCCCAACTACTATTTAAATGCTGGCGCGCGGATGCTGTGTCCCCATGCTCCTGGCACGCCTGTGCTGCCTGCGCTGCTGCCTCCGTGCTGGGCCCTGGCTGCTGCTGCGGCTGCCTGCCTCACCTCGTGCACCTGCTGCAGCCTGTCAGTCAGCAGCCGCATCATGGGCGAGCCAGCCAGCTGGCCCTGCAGCTCACTGCTCCACAGCAGAGGGTGGTGCCGCTGCGCAACACAGCAGAGGGTGCGCAGAACATGGACAAGGAGTTGCAGTTGCTCAGAGTCATGCGCTGCAGCAAAACTGTCCCTCCTACACGACTTTGATGCTGTAGCAGGTACCAGCGGCCTGCTGCATGCTGAACGCAGGTGTGCTGCTGCCGACCATGAGGCCTGCAACGCCAAAGTGCTGCTTGCAGACGCATCTGCTGGCTGGCAAGGCTGGCAGCAGCCGGCTGTCTGCGCACCTGCTGGCCCAGCACTGCAATGTAAGGCGCCCAGAAGCTGTCAGGCCCAGCAGCACGCTCACACAGCAGGTGCAGCACCAGCGCCTGCGGCAGGCAGCAGCAACAGATGCAACAGATGCAGTGCACAACATGTGAGAACCCACTAATAGTCCAATGGTGCTGCTGCCGAGGAAAATTGCGCTGGCACAGCTACTGCTTGGTGTGCTGCTGCAGTCTGTCAGCTGCTTGAAAGCCAGCATGCAGCACATCGTGCGCGGGTACTGGACGGCAAAGCTGCTGCCACTGGTTGCACAGCTGCAAACAGTGCTGCACGCCTGATGACAGTTTTGCCCAGCTCGAGTGCGCACCTGCCACTCTGGCAGCTCTGCTGCCTTGACCAGCTTGCCACACAGCTTGCTCTTCACTGCTGTGTTGGCTGTCATGAACAGCGTGTCGGGAACCTGCAGGAGCACCTGAGCCTCCTGGATGGCAGCTGCTGCCATCATGCGATGCTCACTGCAAGACATGCGGCGGAGTCAGCCTCCCTGCAGCTGATGCTAGCTTTGATGCGCAGCTGCTGCACTCACCCATTGCTGTTTCTCAGCGCTGGCTGTAGTTCTGATGGCCATGGTGCACAGTATTTCTCAACCCAAGCCTTCAGAGCAGAAGCCCTGTCTGCCAGTGAGCCATGTGGGCTGGCTGCTGCTGCTGCTGCTTCAGTATCTGCTGCTGTAGCACGTGACCGGCGACTACGTGATAAATTTAATATGTTCGTTTGCTTGGGGGTGTTTACGAGAGCATTGCAGCCGCATGCTCTGCTGCTGCTTGCGTGCATCCTGCAAAGCAATGACACTGCTTCAGTAAAAATCTTTAAAACATGGATCGCAAACTATTTAAGGATGCACATTGGCGGCATTGCTACGTGGTGTCTCAAAGTAGCCGAAGAGCCTGCCTCTGGTGTGAACGTTGTTCAGGAAACTGACAGGTCAGGGTTGTGAGCAGGCCAGGTTGCTCACTTTTGAACAGGATGCCTAGTAGTTCTCAAGCGATGTTGCTGCGAGCTGTAAGATATGCCGGACCGTGTGGATTTGGAGGGTCAACTCCAGATGATGCCCTTCGAATTGTGACACAGAGATGAAGGCACTCGTGTACCCAGCAGATGGATACATAGCAGAAACTATAAGTAATTACTTGCAGGTGGTATGGCTGACGCTGCTGTAGCTAGGAAGCTGGTGTACCTGACAAGGTTCAGGCTGCTGATGCTCTGCACTGCTGCTGCTGCAGAGTGCTGGGCATGAGGTTATCAACTGGGCAAATGATGGTGTACTCTCGGTAAGAAACGTTGCACGTAGTTGGCTTGCTCCTTGCAGCTGCAATCACATCGGCTGTTGGTGCTGACAGTCTGGAAAAGCGCTCACCACAGCAGACTCATCAGTACCATTCTTTTACCTGCAGGAGGACGGTGCATGGCTTGCAGCACTGCATCAAGCCACTGCAGTATTCCATGTCCTGCATGGGCATGACGATCACGCCAGGTTGGCCATACTGCAGCTGCTAAAGGTTGCGGTGAGTCTGCGGACTGCCAGCTGTGAAGCCAAACTTCAAACTGTAGATCAACTTTGACTTGTAAATCCTGTGTTTCACAGTCTCCTCCCCAGCACCTCACTTTCCAGCGCACGAGCAGCTGCATCATATGCTGATCTAGCTGCGGATGGTGATGCCTACAAACTATGCCTGCTGCTGCAGACCGCAGCGGCTCCTGTGACATTTGTCGGCATCAGCACGCCATTGACGTGGGCATCCACACCAGCACCGCAGCAGCAGCAAGGGCAGCAGCAGCCAGAGCAGCAAAGTACAGCAGAAACACCCTTGCAAGCACAACAGCAGCAATCCCTGCCGGAGGGTGAGGCGCCAGCTCCTGCAGCGCTCACTGACAGGGATGCACCAAACAGGTGTGCAGGACACTGACTGACCAACTCTAGACACCACTCCAAGCCAAATACCATGCCGTTCAAGGCAGCAGCGTGCTCATGCATACCTGTCCACTGTGCCATGTTGAACGTGTTGACTCCTGATTTGGGTTCACCACTCCTTGATGCCATCATACTAACAGTAGCATGTAAAGCAAAGATAAGGAAAGTACATGCGTGCCCAACACACTTGCTCGCGTGCGTATGCTGCTTCTGCAGGCATCCTGCAGCTGCTGCCTTGGCCACCTACCACCTGGAGCAGCTGCTGCTGCGCTGCAGCCGGCCTGGCAGGCTAGCTGCGTACGTGGTGTGCCCTGAAGTGCTGTATGGTGCAGGCGAGGATGACAGCCAGCTGCACAGCGTGTGGAGGGCGGCATGGGAGGGCCAGCGGTTGCTGCAGCTGCATGGCCAGGGCCGCAACCGGCTGCCCACGCTGCACGTGCAGGACCTGGCTGCCTTTGCTGATGCTGTGGTGCTGCAGCAGCTGGTGGCCCGCTACCTGCTGGCGTGCGATGATGGCGCAGTCAGCCAGGCGGAGCTTCTGGCAGCGGTGGGGCAGCTGCTGGGCAACAAGCAGACGCAGTGAGTGGCCACGGCTGTGTGTGGCTGTGAGCACAGCAGGATAGCCGGCTTACAGCTCAGGTAGCGCACCAGTAGCTGCAAAGGATGTCACGCACGACACACCACCATCCCCACGTGCTACATGTGCCAGCTGCGCAAGAACCATGCTCTGATAATCAGCTTCTGGCAGTGGCTTCTTTTCAAACCAGCGGCTGCCGCAGCTCCAGGGCATGCAGGCAGCTGCAGGTGCCAGCACGTTGTACGTGATGCGTGGTACGTATTGGAGTTTCGTCAAACCTAGATTGCACCAAGGCAGCATGTCTCTGTTCTGCTTGCAGGACACTGTCTGGTGATGCTGCACTTCTGCAGCAGCCACGCAGCCCGCTGCTGCTGCTGGACCTGCCCTTCAGTGCCAGCAGCCTGGCGAGCTGCTGCGCTGCTGCCCGCGCGGCCTGCTGGGCCACCTGCCGCTGGTGCTGCAGCAGCTGCTGCAGGCGCGGGGGCTGACGCCACTGCGCATCCTCATCAGGGGGCCACCAGCAGCAGGTGAGGGGGGGCTTGCCGGACTGTCGTAGAACTTCAGTGCCGGCGACTCGTTAGGCTTCAGCCATGCCAAGCCAGGACATCAGATATGACCCACTTGCAACTAGTTTGCTGGTTGCCAAGCTGCACATTCTACTAGGCCAGCAGCCCCGTAGACAATGTTCTACCTGCAACAGCCCTCAGCGTCACTGTGTTGTGCTGTCATGTGTGTGCAGGCAAGACCCACCTGGCGCAGCGCCTGGCGCAGCAGTATGGCCTGCTGCACGTCAACACAGCTGCAGTGCTGGCAGAGCTGCCACTGATGGACGCAGAAACACAAAAGGTGGGCGGGCCACCCACGCTCCACTGCTGCCTTTCAGCCTCTAGACAGGAAACCACTACGCAGAAACCTGGCAAGCCTGCGATGCCAACGCGCTTCATTGCATTGTTCCAGACAGGGCGTGCAGCATGCGCTTGTCTCCTGCAAGTTCAAGCCTGCAAGTTTGCTGCTTGACGATTTGCTGCGCGCAGGCTGCAAACGCTCAGCTGTCCAGTAGGGAGGGCCGCATCTCGCAGCCACTGCTGGCGCGCATGGCGCAGCACCTGCTGGCGCGCCAGCCTGCAGCAGCCAACCAGGGCTGGGTGATGGAGGGCTGGCTGCGCAGCCTGACTGCTGCGCAGCTGCTGACCTGCAGCGCTGGCGGCGGTGGTGGGCTGGCAGCAGGTGACAAAGCAGCCAACAGGCGATCCACTGGGACAGCAGTCAAGGTGCGCAAATTGATTTGATATATCCATATTTTTGTCTTTGGGGTGTTTGGTGTTCCAGCACGCAGCATCTGTTCTGCCTGTTGCCCTTAAATAATGCCTTTACGTAACATGTGCATGCTGCGCAGCAGGCCATGGACAAGAAGAAGTCTGGCACAGGCGCAATGGGCAGCAGCAGTGGCAAGGAGGCAGCTGAGGCAGCTGGCAGCGCAGGCGGGCGCACACGGCGCAGCAGCAACGCCTGTGATGACAGTGCAATAGCCGCAGAGAGCAGCACTGTACAGCTCAACGCTGAGCTGCTTCCCCATTTCTTGGTTGAGGTGCGTGCAATGCTACACTGCAATGCTACAATGATGCAAGATGTACGCTTGCAGTTGCTGTGGCTGCGCTGTTGCAACAGGGCTGCCTGGCATAATAGTTGATGTCACAAGCTGTTTTAACGGCCTGCCAGATGCGCAGCTGCTATGCATGTTGGGCAGGCATGCTGGGTGCGCTTCGCCAGCCGCTGGCATCCGCACCACTAGCCCCACGGTTGCTGCCCTATGCCTGCTTTGTCTGGCTTTGCAGCTCAATGTGCCAGAGGATGAGCTTCTGAGGAGAGTCAGGGCACCGGCAGCAGCAGAGGCGGCCGCCGCTGCAGCAGCGGCCGCGGCGGCAGCAGCTACATCCAATGGCTCTGGGCCAGCGGGCAAGGGCGCAGCATCTATAGCCGGTGGGAGGAAGCCAGCATCTGCCAGCCAGAAGGAGGGTGGTGCAGCTGCAGGTGCTGCTGCTGGTGCTGCAGCAGCATCTGCTTCTGTGCCGCCTTCTCACAACAATGAGAAGGAGTTCGTGCACAGGCTGGAGTCCTACAAGCAGCTGCTGCAGGAGGATGCCGCTGACCTGGCAGCCAAGGCAGCCACTGGGCTGCCAACGCAGAAACATGCCGCCACCAGCGGCAACAGCAGCATATAACTTATGCACTTCTGATGAATGCCGCAGTTGTGTGCGCTTTCATGTTCATGTACTTGAACGAAGCCACCGCGTCAGCAAGGACTGCAAGCAAGCAAAGCAGATGACTGCCTGGCCTGGTACATAACGTTTGTGGCGGCACCCTGTGTCACTGACCTGTTTGCCGCTTCCTTGCTGTGCAGCGTGGGGCGTTCCTATCAGCGCTGCAGGCTGCCAGCCAGTCGGCTGCTCCCAGTCCGCACGACATGCCTGGGCGCAGTGCACGCACCACAGCAGAGCAGCGCAGCATGTCACCAAGCAAGAGCGCGGCCATGAATGCCGCTGCGGCTGCGCCAGACGCTGCCTTGCCTGCTGATGTGAAGCTGCCTGAGCATGGCGGCTTTGTGGCGCACTTTGTGGACGCAGGTGAGACAGCTGCTGCGCGGTGTAGCACACACAGTACTGCTGCAGTTTATCCCAGTGCATGTTGGCATCGTGCTGTCTCCAGCCAGCTCCGTCATCAAGCTCATCAGCAGGCTGCTAGTAGCAACGCAATTTCCAGAACACCCTCAACTCTGGTGTGCTTCTCGTCTGCAGGTGCCAAGGACGTCAAGCTGAGCAACCCTTATGATGAAGCTGTAGAGGCAGCATGCAGGGTGGCACCCGCCTCACTGCAGGGGCAGCAGCAGCAGCTGGTACCACTGCAATCTCTGGAGCAGCAGCTTGCAGACTTGATAGGCCCACCACACAACTATGATGGTATCCCTCAGCCAGCAGCAGTAGCACCAGCAGTGGCAGTGGATGAGCAGGCGGCAGCAGCTGCTAATCCTGCCAGCATCAGTAATGAAGGTACCAAGGATACTGCAGCATGTGCTGCCCCCGGCAGTGCGCTGGGGCTGCACTTCCCTGCAGCTTTGGGAGGCAAAGCAGCTGCATCGCCTGGCGCCAACGCGCTGTGGCCTGGCCTGGAGGAACTGGCAGCAGCTGCAGAGGTGCGTGGCAGCCATGCGCGCACTGTGACAGCTGCTGGGTCTGCACACTGTACTATTTGATGCTGGCGCAGCGTGAGTGCACTGGAGCATGTGTTGGCTACGCTGAAGGCTTCAGGCAGCAGTAATATGCTGACAGCGTATGTGCTGCTGCCATCGTCCTGCTGCAGGCGTTGGCTGCTGAGAGGGCGAGCCGTGAGCAGCAGCGGCTGCAGGCAGCAGCGCGGCCCCTGGCTGCCAAACTGATGGGAGGCGTGATGCCTGCTGTCATGGCCGGCCTGGTCAAGGTGGCACTCAGCAGGCCAGGCGACCCCTGCCAGGTGAGGTGGCAAGTGGAATTGGGCACTGCAAGGCCAGGAGAGTGAGTGCATTGTGTGACTTGTGCTATAGCTGGCAGGTGCCTGGGGGTCTGAGTCGCGGGCCACGCGCCTAACATGCCAGCATGTGCTGCTGCGCTGCTGCCCTTGCTGCCCTGCTGCAGGTGATTGCTGATGAGCTGCTGGCTGCTGCTGCCCAGCTGGAGGCCTCCTACGCTGACCCGTACGACGCGCCTGCGTACGGCATCCAGCTGGCCAAGGTGGAGGCAAAGGCAGCACGCGAGGCAGCACGCGCAGCAGCGGCGGCAGCCAAAGCCGCTAGGTGAGTGCCCAAAGTATACAATCAGCAGCCGTGGGAATGCTGCTGCCATTTGGTGATGCAGGCGCAGCAGTAGCAATGGAACATTGCTGCTATGAGCAGATGTGAGGGCTACCTTTTTCAAGCTAGCAAAGTTGCTGCACTGCATTGATGCCCTACTCTGCCAATTCTGGCAGTTGTGGCGGACAGCCTCGTCAAAGTATCCTCTGCACTGTCTAACCGCAGGACGTGTAGCAGACAGTGCGACTACGTTGGCTCACTTTGCGCCTTTCTGTTGTATCATGCAGGGAGCAAGCTGCCGCCGCTGCTGCTGCAGCAGCTGCACAGCAGGAGGCCGAGGCGGCTGCAGCCAGCAGCAGCATCGCTGCCGGCAGCATGGGCAGCTTCGGAGGCCCGCCAGCTGTGCCAGCACTGGACACTGCAGCTGCTGCAGCAGCAGCAGCGGCTGGTGGTGCCAGCCAGCCGCCCACCAGGCCTGGCTCGGCAGTGGTTGGCAGCAAGGCGGCCAGCAGGGCGGTGCGCACCAGCACAGCAGCAACTGGCAGTCCAGGCACCCAGCATGGCATGCTCGCCCAGATCTTTACGTAAGGCCTTCCTTGCTGGTGCTATGTGAAGGTGGTGTGGGGCACTGGGCACCCTGAAATTTGCTGTGTCTGCAATTTGAAACGGGGACACCACGCACGGTACGTCTTGTGGACGGGAAGATGCTCGCTGTCACAGCTTGTCACTAATGGCTGTCACATGCTCAAAACCCTAATGCAACTCATTGCATTTGCAACAAGTCTGACTCAGCCTGAGGTCACAGTGTGACGGTCACACAGTCACTGTGACTGCTGGCAGCAGTCGACCTGGCTGAACTGGCCGACGCAAAAATGATGAAGCAACAGTTGCATGAACTCTGTCTGTCTACATGCTTATCTAGTCACAAGCCGTTCAGACTGGGTGATGCCCGCGGCTAGCAGCTCCCGCAGCGCAATCACCGCCGGTGTTCAAGTTGAAAAGCGGCTACTGCAATATGCACCAACTGACAACTGGACTCGACGTAAGGCTGACGCTGTTATGGCCGCAGGGCCTCCGACGGCAGTCCAGCGGCAGGCCAGCACTCCATGGCAGCTGATCACAGGCCCCCAGCAATACCAGGCTCGGATCCCTGCTTGACAGCGGCAGCAGGAGCAGCAGTGTGTCACACTTGCGCCAGGATGGAATTGATGCCATCACTTGTAGCGGTGTAAGCACTTGAACATTCAATGGTCCATCGGTGGCGGTCTCAGCCAGTGGCGCAGTTGAGCACACCAAGCTGGCAGTGTGACAACTTCTTGCAAGCCAGTGACTGACGCAGTCATTGCATACATTGTGATCAACATGCTTCTCGACATACGCAGTACAGGACCCACCGTACAGGATCCACCGTTGAAGGCAGCGGCTACCACACACCTCGTAAGGCCGCGTTGCTGCTGCATCAGGGCTGGGTGCTGCACCAGGGCGTGCTACACCCATGTCTGCCATGTCCTGCTGCTGCTGCAACTGGCCCTTGTTAGAGCTGGCCTTGCCGGACGTCCACATGTCGGGAGGCATGTCGCTGCTTGCAAGTGACCTGGCACTACAGCCACATACCTGCCAGCTGGCACTTGCCGCTGCAAGTGGCTGTTGCTGCGCAGGCAGGGCTGGCACTGTAGCGGTGGCACTTGCGGGTGGCTGCTGCTGGTGCTGGATGCTTAGCTGGCACAGCAGCAGGCTGGTGCTTGCATGTAGGCCTGCATTGCAGCAGTGGAGCTGTGGCTGGGCCTGCACCGCAGCAATCGAATCGCAACTGTACCTGAAAGTGTTGCTGCTAGCAACTGGGCTGGCACTGCAGTTGCTCCTTGCAACTGTGATTCAAAGATGACTCATCCTGCAGCTGCTGCTGAGCTAGCGCCTGCGCTGGCACTGCAACAGTGGCTGTGGCCGCAGATGCTGGCAGGTGCCCTCGCACTGCAGCGCTGGCTTTGCAGCTGCACTGTGGCTGTGGCTCATGCCGCTGAAGCTAGTGCTTGTGCTTGAGTTGGGACTGCAGCAGCGGCTGGGGGCGGTGCTGCTGCTGGTGCTTGCACTTGCAGCAGCACTGCCACAGTGTTGTGCGGCTCGGCTGTGACTGTTTGAGGGTCTGCTGCCGCTGGTGCCGATGCTGCGTGTGCAGTCGCGCTGCCTTGGCTGAACCCTTGCTGCTGGCACTGGCAGTTGCGCCGCCTCTGCAGCAGTGGCTGTTGCTGAAGCTCTGGCTGCTGCACCTGCTTCAGCAAGCACTTGCACTGGTCTTGCAGCAGTGGCTTAGCTCGTGCTCTTGGTGCGGCGACGTAGCTGTGTGTAAGATGTGGATGCAGCAGTGTGTAAGATGTGGATGCAGCAGTGTGTAAGATGCAGCAGTGTGTAAGATGTGGATGCAGCAGTGTGTAAGATGCAGCAGTGTGTAAGATGCGGCGACGTAGCAGTGTGTATGCGGCTGTTGCAGCTGCAGCTGTTCCTGCTTGCGCGTGCGCTTGGGCTGGCGCTGCAGTTGCGGCTGCTGCTCCCTGCCTGTCTCGCGCAGTCCCTTGCGGAAGTTCCTCCCGTAGCTCCAAAACAGCTCTGCTGCTGCGTTTGCGCCTGCTTTGGCAGACGGGAAGTAGATGCTATCCATGTCACAGATCGCCTGCATGACTCCGTCTGGCTCTGTCACCTGTACGTTGTAGCTGGCGCCGGTCACGCCATGTGCATCATTGACCAGGTGCGCAAACATGCCTGGCCAGCTGACGAACTGCCGGTCATACAGCACCCTGCCGCCGCTGCTGCCGGCAGCGATGACAGTTGGCAGGTTGCTGCCCACGTCGCCGTAGGGGGAGTGCTTCCCGCTGATCACGTGCTTGCTGATAACGATCGTTGCGTCAAACTCGCCTGCCTGGGGCAGCTGCCCCAAGTACGGGTTGACTGCTGACGGCTTGCCAAGCACGCGGCCACAGTAGATGCCCAGCGCATCACCCTCGCGAAACTGCCGCCAAGCAAACACGCCATACCCCAGGTCGGTGTCTGGCGAGGCTGCAAGCCGTGCACACGACTTGTCGACAACCACCCACGGCTGCCGGTGGTGAGCCCAGCTGCCACAGCCATCGCTGCTGTCGGCGCTGCTGCCAGTATCACCCGGCAGCAGCCTGCGCCAGACGCACGCTGGCAGCTGCGGCGGCAGTGCAGCTGTGCTGAGGTGGACAAAGTCGGCCTCAGAAGTGGGGTTGGCGACGTAGCTGACGTCAAAGATGAAGCTCATGCCTGCAGGCCTGGGGAGGTAGGCAGCTCTGCGAACGCCTGTGGGGCTGCTGCTGACGTCAGCAGCATCCTCTGCTGCTGCTGGTGGTGATGCTGCTGCTGCTGCTGCTTCTGGTGGTGGTGCTGCTGCAGTATGAGCTTCACTGCCGTCTGGATCCGCTTCTGCTTCTGCTGCAGCTACGGGTGAGGCTGCGGATGCGGCTGTTATGGCAAGCTTGGATCGCTGCCAGCTGCTCTGTATGCCGCCAGCAATGATGTCTACTGCTTTGCGCAGCCGCATCTTTGGTTTGGGGCGGGATGCTGGGTTGTACCAATACTGCGCTCTGCCCTGACTGCTGTACGTGCTGCTCACCCAGCCTGTTCTGACTTCCTGCTCTAGGTTGACTACTGTTTCGTATCCTGGGCAGGATGTGAGCGCTTCCTGCAAGGCTGCCAGCAGGGCTGCCTGCGCCTTGCTGCATGACTGGCTTGGATCCCTGCGAGGCTTGACACCACCCCGTTGCTGACGCTTTTTCACTAGCTCTGTTGGTGCTGCTGCTGCTGCTGCTGTGGCTGCCAACGTTGCTACTGAGGCTGTTGGAGTAGTGCTGCTGTTGCTGTTGCAGCAGCTACTGCTGCTGTTGACAGTCCTGTTCGTTTGAATCATGGCTGCCTACCTGCGTCACATGGAACATTATCAGAACCCAATTGGCTGTCAAATGTAGGATCTGGCAGACTCTCAAACACCTCTACCGCGTGTTATGCCACGACTTCTGTGATTGACTGCTGCCTTTCATGTTTGCTTCCCGAACCCTGAACAGGTGCTAGCAACGGTTGAATTTGCGAATAACACAACTTTTGCTAATTTACATGCTCGAAATCGCCACACCTGAACACGCACAGTTCTGCTTGTTATCACCGAAAACTTGTCGATCTGCGCCTTGTGTTGCACTTCCGCTGCTGGGTGTCTGCTGATCAGTTAAAATCTAACACTACCACAAATGGGACGGGCGCACTCCATGCTGGCTGCACTCTGCTTTCAGGCGGGAAAGGCAGCATGCTGCTGCCAGCTTCAACTCAGGCACACAATAGATCGTTGCAGTTGCGCAAGCAATGTAAGGAAATGCTTAAACGGCGTTCTGTGCTGTCCGATTCGCCTCCTACGAGGGGTCGCTGGTGTTATGGCAGCTAAACAGCTCCAGTTTGACGTTGTAACTGCTACTTTATGGGTGTGGCCAGGGGTGAAAAGGCATATCTGCCTGTCTGTTCAGGTGGTATTCAAGCGTTTGTTGTTCAGAACATCAGGCAGCCTCGCCTGTCCCGCAGGCAGCACTTAGTGGCTGTAATGCTGGTGACATCCGCGGGATACCTGTTGCTGCTGCAATTGGCCATGGCTGCTTGCGCGCTCAGGTGAGTACTTGCGGCAATTGTATCATCAGTCATGTTTCATATGACAGACGAGTGTGTTTGCACGTTTGCAGACTGGTGCATGTAAGCCTTTTACCGTAAAGGCACGGTGCCATTGCCAATGTGCGGCACTGGGTCCAAGCAGCACTCTGTGGCAGTGCTACTTCTGGTGCATGTAAGTGACATTGCATCGGGTCCAAGCAGCACTCTGTGGCAGTGCTACTAACACTGTACTGTACTAACACATGTGCTACTACAATAGAGTCACACAGGCGGGGCCTGGACATCTGAGAGGCGGAACACAATGGCCGAAATGTTACTGGGTACTACCATCTTGAAGATGATTCACATGTTGCAAGTGAATCACTGGCAGTGAACTCAACACTCACAAAGGCATACCAGCAGTGCCACCCACCAACTCGGCCAGTGACTCAGAAACCCCGGGTTGAACTGAGTTGAACCACATGCTGCATGTCTCTGGTAACCAGCACTGCTGCCTTTGAAAGGCAGTGGGCCCCATTGGCAGGGTCTTACATATCATTCCCGAAACGAGGCTCGTGATCAACAAGTGCGCCGCATTACAAGGGATTTTGGCCAATACCATGATGGCAGGAAGACTGTATGCCATAGTTGATACGATGAAAGGTAACAGCGTGCCACGTGCAGCGTCAGATGCCGTGAAGAAGTAGCAGTTTCACGATGCAACTTGCTATATGCCAGACCTCCACAGCTCAAACACCATGTAAAGCGTCCAACAGCGGCATGTACCAGCCGACAACTGTACTCGTGACGTAGGATTGGCGCATATCATGGCCGAAGGCCTTACTGGCAGCGTATGGAGGGCCTCCAATGGCGATTTAGTGGCAGGCACTTCATGGCAGCTGATCACAGGCCCCCAGCAATGCCAGGCTCAGATCCCTGCATGGCAGCAGCAGCATGAGCAGCAGCGTGTTTAAAAAGTGATGCCCATTCTCACGGCACTTATAAGCCTTACAAGTGACTTGACCAACACTGCAGCTGAGTGAAGCACACCAAGCTGGGAGTATGGCAAGTCAGTGGCTGACTCGGTCTTTGCAAACATGCAGTCAACCATGCTTCTGCCATGGACATGCACAGCACGGGACCCTTTTCTAAAGCCAGCGGCCGCCACACATCTTGTAGCCAACAGGATCGGCCAGTACGATGCGGTCCTGCTCACCTTGCCGGGCGATTCTTGGTGCTGGTCTTCTGCAGAGGGACCGCAACAGCACCGGCGGCAGCAATGCGGACAGAGTGCAGGCAAGCAGTGTCAGGAGTGTCAACGCTACACTCACTTGGTGCACCTTAGATGGCTCACTGGTGTGCTTGATGATGCTGCATTGAAGCTGCAGTGAAACTATTCTGCAGCTGGGGCACGTGGGCCTCAGGCAGCAGGCAGCAGGCTGCTGCATGGCAGAACCTGCACAGCTGCACAGACAATGCCATGCGGCAGCGAACTTCACTGTCACCGCTCATGGCCTGTGCCACCCTGTCAGCCGGTTAGTAACCAGGTTCTGGCGTGGATTGGTTTGGCCAAAACACTGTTGGTACCATAGCGGGTGTCAACCTGTTGGTATCATAGTGGCTGTGCATAGCCTGATCCATGATGCCACAGGCTTCGCAGCTCCTACATACCACTATGCTGTTGCGTTTTGTAGGTGATGGTGTTGCTTAAGACATGGAGACCAACATACAGGTCTCAACTCAAAAGCCAGTAGCATTGCTGCTGCTCACCTGTCATCGGCCATGGCCTGCGCCACCCTGTCAGCCATGGTGCCTGGTGAGGGCAGCTCAGTGGCAGGAGCCCTGTCCTGCACGCCCATGCCGCTGGCACTGGCAGCGCCGCTGTCAGAGACAGGACCCACGTTGCGGTCTGCCATAGCTGCAGCGCCAGGGTTGGGGTTTACACCAGGGTTGGGGGTTACACCTGGGTTGGGGGTTACACCTGGGTTGGCATCACCCGCGTCGCGCACGCTGCTGCTGCTGTCTCTTGTACCCTGGCCCACGTTTGTGTCTGCCACTGCTGCTGCGCCAGGGTTGGGTACAGCACCAGGACGTGCTTCACCCATGTCTTCCATGTCCTGCTGCTGCTGCAACTGCCCTCATTGGAGCTGGCCTTGCCTGATGTGGACATGTCGCTGCTGCTGCTGCTGCTGTGCATTATGATGCTGGTGCTTTCCAGGTGGCGTGAGAAGGCAATGCATGGCCTAGGACGGTGGATCGAGTGCAAAACTGGACGTTGAGGGTTGTTCAGGCTGCTGCAGGGGCGAGCGCAGAGCCGAGATGCTGTGCTGAGGGAAGCCATCCTGCTGTGGTGTCTGCTGCAGAAAGAGTGCAATCAAAATGGGTGCTGCACCGCCGCCACCTGAGATGTTTTGTATCATCAACATGCAAGGGTACTCACGTTAAGAAGCTCGACAGCAGGACCGATGTTTGGCGTATCACCGTTGCTCATCACAAACACTGGACGGGACCATTGGCTATCAATGCGGTTTATGCGAAACATTGTGCAGTGTTTTGATTGTCAGCCACATCAAGCATCTTATTGATCACATCTTACATTGAGCACGATGGCGCTGTCGTGTACAGTGCTTGTACAGGTGTACTGCCTGCAATCGCAGACAGCATCTGTCGCCGGGCCGCATACCATGCAAAGCACTCACGTCCCGCCCCTTGTACAGACGCATTATGTTTCAGTATGACCATAACCGTGCTGCTGCACTTGCATCTCGCTGGCACAGGACAGGACATGCGTCTTGCCACAGTGTTTTGCAGTGGATGTGCAGCAAGCGTGCGTGCTGCAGATGCAACAACAGCAATACCATCGACAATTGATATCTGCCGTTTCAGCAACTCGTTGCTTGACCAGTAGAACAGCAGCAGGCGCGCTGCTACGTAACTACAACGCCACAGCTCAACTCCGTCAAACATGTACTGTCAGATCATTCAGGTGCTGCTGCCAGGCATATCGTAACACAGCAGGCATGCAGCTTTAGCCTGCCCTGCTACTGCTCCGCGGGGAAGTCCTTGACCAGTACCTCCTTCAGGTCGGGGAAGGCGTCCTTCACAGCAGCGCTGATGCCCTTGGCGATGGGCGCAGGCCCACGGAAGTGCAGCACAGCCACGCCGCTGCCCACGCTGGCCACCTCCACCGCGCCCCCCAGGTTGGCCACTGCGGAGCGCAGCATGTTGAGGTGCATGTCCACAGCCTCCACGCTGGCCTTGGGCTTGCCGCCGCTGTCAACCTGCACGTGGGCAGCGTGGCAGACGGCAGACGAGCCGTCATCACTGTGATGTCACAACACATTCAGCAAAAGGGCAGCTGCACTAGACCAATACTGCTGCAACACCGTGCCTCTGCTGCTCGCCACCAACTGCTGCTGCCAGTCATAGCCATCCCTACGACAGCATCCAACTGCGCATGCACTTGACGACCAAAAATCGTACCCACAAAACACATGCACAGCGGACAGCCGCCACCCACCCCGCCAGACCCCACCCCAGCAGCCCGGCGCCGCACCTGCACCACCTCCAGCAGCTGCTCCCCAAACACTGCGCGCAGCTGCCGCTCAATGCCCATCTTGAGCGTGGCGCTGCTGCTGGCGCAGCTGCTGCAGGCGCCCTGCAGCGCCACCGCCACCACGCCCCCCTCCACGCCCACCACTGCCACGTCACCGCTGTCAGCCAGCAGGTACGGCCGCACCTCCTCCAGCGCAGCGTCAACAGACGCCACGCTCATCTCAGGGGGAGGCGACCCAGCCTGCAGGTGGTGGGGTTGAGGGGCAAGGAAACAAGGAAACAGTTGACATAGTCAGCGCAGCGTACGTTGCTGTTGAGTGCACACATATGTGAGTTGTGATGTAAGATGCCTGCAGGTGTGGCAGGATGCTGCATACCACACGTGCTCGGTTGCTGGCGGGTGCAAGTTGTATTGCGCTGCGGCAGGTTTGTGTGCTGTTGAAGTTTCAGTCATCTCTGAGTGAAGACATCTACAGGGGCGGCTGACTGCTGCGTGCAGTGCAGTGCAAGGTACACGCAACTGCTGGGGCAGCCTGCCAGGATCAGGTATCCACTTGCTTCCTGTTGAACGCTGCAACCAGGAAGCACTAAGTAAGCAACCCAGCTCTGCCCTCCCCATCACCTGCCCCTCCTTGCCAGCCTGGTTATGCTTCTCCCCTACTTGCCGGTGCACGGTGGGCTTGCTGAACGGGCTCACAACAGCACCACCAGCTGCAGGCTGCTGCTCCGGCCCGCTGCCTGCTGCTGCTGCTGCTGCAGCAACAGCCAGCGCAGGCGCGCCAGTCTGCCGGCCACCCATGCGGCCGTCACCTGCTGCCACTGCTGCCTGCAACGCCTCATCCGTCTGCTGCGACACCACGCTGCTCCAGTTGTCGCCCTGCACTGCTGCTATCAGCGCCAGGCGGCGCTGCGCTGCGTCAGCATCAACATCCTCATCATCATGCAAGCTCTCACCCTGCGACAAAACACAATACACGTGCGCTCAGAGTGAGCAGGCACGATTCCTCTAATGCCAAGCCGAGAAGTTCGTGCTGTTCTGCGCACAATGTTAGGAATAAGCAGGGTTTGCAGACAACACCAGCAGCATGCAATTGCAGCAGTGTAAACATGCAGCAACCTCTTCATGCCAGTAGCACCACCTGCAAGCATCGCAACCACAGCGCTCTACGAAGACCCCCCGCCCCCACCCACCCCCCACCCCGTGCCCCCGCACCATGGCCTTGCGCAGCTTGAGCTTGCGCTCCTCGTACTCGGCGCGCTCAGCGGGGCTCATCAGCGACACGTCAGCAGCAGCAGCAGCAGCGCCAGCCTCGTCAGTGGAGGCCTCGCTGGTGCCCCCCGCACCCCACAGGTGCGCCTCCACGCCGTTGCCTGGGGGGGTCACGCCAGCCTCAGCCAGCCAGTCGTCAACCTGCACGCAGCAGGCCGCATGCAGACAAGACAGCAGCGGGTTGGTGCAGTACGCAGCATGCATAGTGGTCCGCGGAAAAGCCATGCAGCAGGTGCAGAGGAGCTGCAGTCCAAGGTGGGTAGCAATATGACATTAGGCCAGGTCTATGGCAGCTGCTGCAGCAGCCTGGAAGACAGTAAGATCAACACCCAGTTGCTGCTGTTCTCTTGCCCGCTGGCCTCTGTCTGCTGCGCTGCTGTTGCTCTGCCTGCATGCCATGGCTGCTGCACAAGCGGCCTGCGGAGCATCGCCAAGCACTTCCGAGCTGCGGCTGCTGCTGCGTCCAGTCACCTGCGCCTCCATGTGAGTGCGGCCGGCCATGGCCCTGTTGGCAAACACCATGGGACGCACAAACGCGCAGCGCTCCTCACCAACACGCGCCAGGTGGCCCTGCGGGGCGGGTGAGCAGGCAGGCAGGCAGGCAGCAGCATCGGCACGAGTGCAAGCGATGCATAGCGCAAGATGCTCTAGCAGCAGCATTACGTCAGCCTCCTCTGCTGCTGGTGTTGTCAGTCTCACGCCAAACACGATACAACTACTGAAAATGCCTGCTACCGTCACGCAGTACCACGCTCATCGTGTGCCGTGGACGAGCTGCATGAGCTGCGCCCCTGCCTGCACTGCCTGCAACACGCTGCATGCTTACTGCCAGGCGGCCTGGCAGTGCCTTTCTGCTCGCGCCTGTCAACTCGCGCCTACCCACCTTGATGGCCAGCACCATGTTCCTGCTGTAGCCCACGTATTGCAGGGCGTGGCGCTCATCGTACACCGCGTACACGCCCAGCGGCTTCTCCCCCTCGCGGCTGTCCAGGTAGGCAGGAACGCCCAGGATGCTGCTGCCATCGTCCTCACCCTGCAGGCAGCAGCGCGGGGCATGCCGGGGTGTTGAGCGCTGCTCAACGTATAGCTGAGTGAACCGCTGACATGGCACCAATAGAACAAGGCTGCTTCTTCCGTGATCATGTGCATACACACAACCACCTACTGCTACACCAGACACCTGACTGCCAGTGCTGCTGCGTTTGCTGTTGTCACCCTGCTACCCTCCTACACGGCGGATCGCCTCAAGCCAGTCACTGCTAGTCAGAAAAATATCTAAGATTCATTTAATCTATCTTGTGGCCGCTGCAGCTGCCCTGCTTGCATAGATCTGCTTGACCAAGCACGCCATACGCTTACTGTCCCCGACGCACCTCTCTGAAGTTGTAGCGCCTAGATGACGCATGTGCATCCCCTTCCTGTCCGTACAGTGCGTTGTGCAGCGATTTGTGTCCTTCAGGGACGGCGACGTTCGTCACCACAGACGGAACTGTTCCGGGCAAGTCAGCTGCCCCATCTGGCAGTGCATGGCCGCGCACAGCAGCTCGGTACTGCTTTTGCGGTACGCATGCTACCAATGTGCGAGCCTTTGCCGAGCAAAGTGCATGGTTGGCAATCAGGTGGTGTCGGTGCAGAGCCATGGCGATGATGTGAACCACAAAATCGTGCTGCAGGCAGCAGTATGAAACGGATAGAGCTGCTGCATCCCTCACTGCGTCCCTACCGCCTCGATTCTGCTCAGCAGGATCTTGGCAGTTACCAGGACCTGAACCGCAGTATCCTTGGTAAGCAGTCAAGCTCAGGGCAAGCACAAGCACAGTCTGGCAACGAACCATAAAATACTTGCTACAGCTGCACTTCCTGCTAGTGCTGCTGCTCAGGGCGGTGATGTACCAGCAGTATGATGATGCTGTTCACCCTCTGTGATACACTCTGCAGCCAGCTCCGAGCTGCAATGTGCAGAGGTTAAAGAACGTTATTGTGCAGCTTGTAGTGCTGCCACCGGCAGGACCTGCTGCAGTTGGGCAGCCTTGCAGCCGCTGCACCTGCTGGTGACCTTAACCAGCTGCACAATTTGGTAAGGGTTTAGGCCCCATGTGATACACCATGCTTAGGCTTGCAGGTTTTAAAAAATAGACTCCTCCACTGGTCTGACTCCTGATGGCTTAAAAACTGCAACACCATCATTCCCACTAGCAAAGATTCCAAAGCTTTCAAAAGGCATTCGGTGCCGCTGAAAGGAGCCACCTACTGCTGACTATATGCTGAACAAGAATTGCAGATCATCTGCAGTCAGTTTGGCAAACGTAGCCTGCATGCGTCATGCATGACTTCATGCTGCAACATGTTGAGTAACAGCAGTGCCCTGACCTGTGCTGAACAACTACAGGTGACCTGAGCCCTGAAGCGAACATTTCAAATGCAGGCTGCACTAATGGACCCCAGATTTGAAAACTGCTCAACCATGATTTGCCACGAAATTTGTTGAATGACACTATATTGCCACTGTGAACACACAGAATTAGAAAACAAACTTTGTCTAAACACAGGTGAAGTGAGATGGCCAGGAACTGCTATGTCTATTACCTGGACATATGCAGGGTCACAAATCCAATCCTCAAGGTTGCAAGCTGGGGTCAAGAGCTTATCACGAAAAAAACAGAGAACCCGAATCCTGCACTACATAATGCTCACTGCATTGAATGTGATGTGTAACCTGGCATTCCTACAGCAGAGACACACCCATTCCAAAATAAGGGAGCACATTCACTTTGCGCGGGAATCCATCACTACTGCTCCAAGATCAAGCTCTAAGAAAGCTAGACTTGGCCAGCAACGCACACCCACTGACACAGCCAGGCACACTGTGCCTGTGACAGGCGCGAACTTTCACGCGCGGTTCAACCAGGATTGGCTCATTTGACTCCACACAGCTATCCTCAGCGGACATCGCTCCCTGAGGGATGGGACAGGGTGCGCGTGATGGTGACTGAAATGTTTATGGGTGTCGTGTGCCCATCTGCAGCGCCCCCGTCGCCAACCACAGTCACTGCCCGGGGCTGGGTTGAGGTCGTCCCTGAATGGTCCTGGCACATGTACACCAGCAAAATAGAACAGATCATGCCAAGCACAATGCATGAGCCGAGGTGCATCGTTTGCCTGCTGCCGTCGTATGTGTTCCAGGCTGCTGCTGCAAAACGTGCTGCTCATACAACCGCAGCGGTCTTCTGCCCAGGCTCTAACTTTTCAGTAGCCTGTGGTCATGCTCTCACATGGTGTGCTTGGCACCCGCCTTGCCAGGGATGATGTACACAACTGTGTGCTGCCACATCCCTGTTACATTGTCACATGCTGCAGGACATCTCATCCGCGGCGGAGCTGAGGTATCTCGGAACATAAGGCCCGCTCTGCCTCCATATAGCGCCGGTGAGCTTTGCTAACTTGGTGGTGCTCTTCGTCAGTCTTACAGCTTAGGTAGGCGCTGCTCCATCGGGCTTGCTCCGGCGTAAGGCTCGCTCGGATTGCGTTGTGCCATAGCTCTTGCGGCGTGCACTGCGACTAGTTGTAGGGCTGACGAGGCATGTAGGGCCGCCCTCCACGGGTCTGCCCCTGGCAGCATCGGCAACATGCACGACACAAAGAAAGTGAGATGCCCACACAACAGGGTACACAGAATGCTGGCCCTGCTAGCTCATGGTGTCATCTGCGCTGCGGATGGGGCCCATTAATTTGCACGCAGAGGATCAGGGATCAACATGTGGATCAATGACTGTTCTGGTACTACCAGTGCTCTAGTAGAGCACTGCCCTACGCACTATCAGAGCGATACAAATAATCCCAGCAGGTGCTGCAAGCACACAGCCTGCTTATTGCCTGCTACTGCCACGTACCTCAGGGGCGGTTCGATACCAGCGGGTTCTCCTCATGATGAGCACTAAGAGGCGCGCAACCAGCAGCACGAACACCAGCTGCAGCAGCACCAAGGCAGCGGGTGTCTACGCCGCCTCCACGATGCGCTGTAGAAAAGGGAACTGCATGCTGCTACTTGAAGGTAGCAGTCAGGGACGTAGGAGTCCTCCCCTGCAAAAGACAGAAGCACGCAGCTGCCATGATGTGACGTAGTGTTTGACGGGATGAACTGGCGGTTGGCTTAAAGTTGGTGTGAAGTTGGTGTGAAGTTGGTGTAGCAAAGCCTGGAGAACAGGGGCCTGCAGGAAACGCCTGCAGGAAAGGCCTGCAGGGCCATATACTGCCGCTTTGGCGGAGCGCGGCCTCGTAAAATTCAAACAGGGCTAAGTTGCTGCCAGTTGGAAGGGAGAGCTTGGGACGAGGGGCCTGCAGGAGAACGTTATGTCAGTACATGCTGTACAGCATCATGCAGCAGCATCATGCAGCACGGTGCTGCATACCTGCTGTCAGGTGCTGTGCCTGCATGCTTGAGCTTAGCACAGCTGTAAAGGGTGTAACTGTGACATGACATAAATCACGGCTACAGAGCTGCGGCTCAGCTGCTGTATGTGTTGTGAGCAGACTGGCGTGAAGCAGCTGCGGTGCAGCTGCTGAAGCACAACATGCACCACGCACCAACAGAGCTGACGCCTCGACGCCTAGTCAACACTGACAGAAAACTAAACACTCGCCCATGCATGCAAGCTGCTGTGCTTGGGCTGATCGCCAGCAATAGAAGTGCAGTTGTTGGAGCGCGCAACCGTCAACAGTCGTATCTACCACAAGAGCTCGCCTCACCTGATTCGACAAAAGCAGCAAACGTCGAAAGACGGGTAGATTGGAAAAAGAGCTGATGTTCTGGTAAGGGCGAGGTACTCTGACAGAACCTGCTGCTGCACTGCAAACGAAGCACACGAACGGACCATCCAACAGCAAATTTGCACTCACATCATCGCACAGTCGTTGTAGTTTGCAAGTCATGCTCTTCAAGAGCCTCTTGGCGCTTGTCATTTGAAATGTGTCATAACATTTATCGGATGAGTCATCTTTTCAGTCACACACTTACAGGAACAGCAGGGGTAGTGAGTAGTATGGTAAAGTATGATATTATACTACTCACTGTCCCTGGGGACAAGTCCCTTGCGGAGGCTGTACCATCGGTCTAGACACTGCCTGTATACTTGGCCCAAGTTGCCAAGTTGGCAAACCTACTCGTCGTGACATCGTCATCATCATCATCATCATCATCATCATCATCATCATCATCATCATCATCATCATCATCATCATCATCAAATTATCAGATCAAGCCATAGCATCAACGCCATCGGCCCCGCGCCCCCCGGGGCGGAAGAAAGAAGGAGCACTGCTCCGTTATGTTTGCAACTATTACGCAGTTCCCAAGCTTTCACAAGATACGCAGCAATGCTCCTAGACACCAGTCGGCAGACCCTCTTGCTACCCCAAACATCATCAGAAACAAAACGCAACAACTTGGTTGATGCATCAGTCAATGACAATACATTGCGCAATTTTCCAGCGCCACCAGCAACTGTCTGTTGCAAAACAGACCGAATCTCATCCAACATAGTATCTCTTTGAGCAGAAGTGACGTGATCATGTGACATGCGCAATAGGCTCCACTGCCGAGGAGCATACACTAAGCACGGCAGAGAGCCAGAGTAACATAAAGTAGTACTAAAAGAGCCAGCAGTACAACTGCCACATACTGGCGGTACACTACCCCCCCTAGGCATACACCAGACACAACGTCAATGGGTAGGCCGACACAACCGCCAGAAAACAACATGCACAGCTAATAGGGGTAGCTAAATCGATGAGGTAATCAGAGGGCCAGCAACAACATGCTGCAGACAAAATAACAGCAGTCTAGGAGGAACAAGCCTGGTTGGAACAACAGAGGTCTACTAGGTACGGCAACAAAGCCAGGAAACATGGCAGCTGACAAGCTGTGGATGGAAACAACCTGGAGCGATGAACGTTGCAAAGGTGGCCATGACAACACCAGCACAACATAAGCCAGGAAAAGAGGTAGCATGAATAGGGAGATATGCTCGGAACTCAACAACCCAATGGGCTGCAACGAGGTCTAAAACACACACAAACACACACTGCCGGAGGAAAGCAAAGGTACAGGCGCATACCAGCATGAAAGGTAAGCCAATGCAGCAGCAAAACAGCTACAGGGACCCCCCCTAAGATGAAAGCTGGGGATGACACAACGAACCGAAAGAGGCCAACAGAGGTAATGCAACCAACATGAGGACACGTGCCAGAGGATCAAAAACCGCCAAACATGACCGTGCTGCACTAGAGCAGCAACACTGACTGTATGCAGACTATATGCAGGCTATCCCACACCACTAGCCTGGCCACGATACTCAGGCCAGACACAATATGTTGTACAGCCTACATGCGTTGCATCGCAGCCATGAGGTTCGCCATAGAGGCTGTAAGCTTCGCCATAGTCGCACTGGCTTCTGCTTCAAAGGAATCCTGGGAGCTGGTACTTTGAACGTAGGGGCAATGCTTGACTGGGTGAGCGCCACCATGGACAGGGCATGGGTCTTCAGGGGCTATGACTGCAAGAGCGCGGCACTTGTCAGCATCACTGGCCGGAACAAGTGAGAGGTCAGCATAGTTAGAACGAGGTGCGGCAGAGGTGCTGGCATTGAGGCCTAAGAGGTTGGTATCAGAAGAGTTCGAACCATTAGCAACATGCAACCATAGCACGTTGTCACGCGAGCTCATGATATCCTGCAGGACTGAGCTGACATTCTTGAAAGACTGCTGGGGTTCGTTCTGAGCATCTGCAAAGGAGGACAGGCCAAGGGACACTTTGATGCTGAGGTTAGGAGGCAGCTTGTCAAGCAGAAGCGCTATAACATCACTCTGGGAAGGCAGGTGTGAGGCATTCACTGTGTACAGAGCTTTGCACTGGTTCACGGTCTTGATCACATCAATGAGTGAGGTTGCATAGCTGAAGTCCATGCTCAGCAGCTTCATGAGGTCTGAGCTGTTGCTGCAGCAAAACTGCGTCTTGTAAGTTGCGTTGGCAGCAGTGAAGTCAGTGGCTGCCTGATCTGCTGCTGCCTGCTTCTCTTCTGCTGTACCAGCTGCAAGAACTGCCTCTAGTCTGTCGAGGATAGGAGTGAGGTTAGAGGTGCACCAGCTGTGGAAGGGGCTGTCCTGTTCATAGCATATGCAAAACCAGCAATGTCTATTCTAATGCGCATCGCGGGGCAACCGACATTGGAGGGATACTGGCGCACATGCTTCTCAAACTCTGCGAGGTGTGACACTGCCGCAACACCTGAGGTGCCATCATACACGAGGCTGAAATGCCGGAACATGTCTGCACTGTCAACCGCTACTGCTGATTCGTCCTGCCACTCTCTGGCATGCAAGAACTCAAGAGTAAAGCTGGCTCTGCGACGACGCGGCCTTACTGGGTTCAAGCCTTGGTCTGTAAGGTTGAGACCGACAGGTGAAAGTGGATCAAGGGCCTGGAGCGGCGTAGAAGGTGATCCTGCTGCTGTGCTGCTGAAGGTGTAGTCTTGAAGGAGCAGACCTGGTGTCAAGCTGGGCACAGGAGTGACAAAAGACACACTAGAAGGGGTTGCTGGCAATGGGGTACTGTATTCACCGACAGAAGGGGAGCCTGACTGAACAAAACCTGCAGCAGCAGGCGAGCTGCTTGGAGAATTAATTCGAAGTCTTCGAAGACACTGTAGATATGTGACAAAAACACCAAAAGGTGGCTGCTGAGGCACTGCAGGTGCTGAGACACTGCCAAGGTACTGCAGGCGCTGAGACTCTGCTACAACACAGGCACTGAGGCACTGCAATACTGCTATAACACAGGTGCTGAGACACTGCTACTGCTGAAACACAGGTGCTGAGACACTGCTGCTGCTAAACCACAGGTTCTGAGACGCTGCCACAACACAGGCACTGAGGCGCTGCTCCGAAACACACCCAGCCAGCGCTTATGCGCCTGCCAAAGAAGGCACTGAATCAAAGGGGTCAAAAGCCGCTGCAAAACAAGCTGACTGGCGAATAGAGGATCTGCAGAGGTGCAACAAACTGCAGGAAACAAGCTGCAGCAACAGGCACACTACAGAACACAGAAGGCTGTTCAGATGGACGGGGGCGAGGGACGAGGTGGACTAGGGGTTTGGCGCGCGCGAAGGCTAAGGACGCCAGAGAAAGTCACCCTCCTCTTGGGAGCACAGACTCAGCTTGTAAAGAGGACCGTTAATACTATAACTAGGTTAAAGGCATTCAAACTGCGCCACTGGCTGGTCTGCGGGCTCTGCCGATCACATGCTGACTCATCCTGACTGAGCAAGACGAGAGCACTGCATTGCGACAAACGAGCTACGTACTGAGGCATGAAAGATCTATGGCACTGAGACCAGGAAGCATGCACTGAGGCAAGCAGGAACACAGCTGAGCACTGAGGCCGACTGCTCTAAGCACTGAGGCGCAGGGCAGCAAGTACTGAGACCGCACACCTTGAATGGACTGAGCCAGTAATTAGTTACACAGGAAGGAGGACCAATGAGAAGCCGTGGAGCTAACGCGACAGCTGAGTGACGACACACAACACAGAACAGAGCACAGAATGCCACACAGATCGCCAAAGGATCACCGAACACCCTGACGTATCGAGGTACTCACTGCTGCAACAATCCAACTAAATAGCTCATAATAATGCTGAGAATATAAGGCACATTATGGAAGCAACGCGTATATGAATGGTGAGGAGTAAGCCAAACCAGGCTCCTTGCTGAATACCAGCGAATCTGCACTGCTTAGCCATCAAGCCTTCACAATAACAACAGCATGATAGAACGCGCTATTTGTGTGGCGTAGGACCTTCACACACACAGGTAATACCGGACAATCCTAGCAATGGCATTAGCCGTACATAATCAGTTCTGCCCTTGAGCTGCTGTAGCAACGCCAGATTACGCACAGCCCATGAACTGCTCAAAGCCAAACCACATGTGTTCCTAACACTGGCACTAAAGCAATACACACCATACATCAACTAGAGCAAGCTACGCTGCCAAGCAGCATTACTAGACACATGCAACACAAATGCTGCCAATGTTACTGCTGTGACCTGCTAGCACTCAAGTGGTAGCCAGTTCGGCAACGCATGCTGTACGGCATGACACATGTAGGCTACGAGTGCATCCAGATAAGGTAAGAGCCAGGCCCCAATGTCTTGAGCCTCTCTATAATTGCATTACACTGAGGCAATTGCAGCTTGGCAGTGTCATTTCCATAGCCTACCAGGCTGGTCTGTAAATGTTCAAACGCCCATGGCGCACCCGCCAGTTGCTGGGCAACCTGCCCGCCCTGCCTGCACAAGCTATTACTTTTACAAGTAACCTAATCCCAGATTTTACATATCTTTCAGCCACATGATCCACATGATCCACCGTATGTACACACAGCATCTTTTTGATGCGTAGTCGACTGGGATGCGCAACTATGCTGATTATCGGCGCAGCAGCATAGTCATAGTACCAACAACGGACTCCGTCTGTGCATGCAACCTGCATGGCATGCAAGATTGGGTGTTCGATAGATTGCATCTAATACACAGGGACATAGGAGACATGGCACACACCAAGATGTGCGAGCAAGCACCTGATACCGGTCCAGCATATGTATACACCATACACCAACATCACAAACGACTACTTCGCCTGCTGTTGCTGCTGCTTCTGATGCAGCGCCTTGCAAATTCGCCGGTGGTCCTTGTGGTGCTGCTCCTGGCAGCCGCGGCTGCAGTAGCGTGCCGTCTTGCAGCGGCTGCACACGCAGCCCTTGCCACTCACCAGCTGGGCCTCGCTCAGCTTGGCCAGGTTGAGGCAGGCCACGTTGTTGCACAGCTGGCGGCACGACAGCGCTGCAGCTGCCAAACACGCTGCAACCTCCACACGGTGCAGCAGCTGCAGCACCTGCTGTGTGGCGGCAGGATTGAGGGGCCCGACACATACAGAGCCTGCAGCTGCAGCATTGGCAGCTGCGTCATTTGATGCTGCATCGCTAGCGGCAGTAGCAATCATCGCATCATGGAACGAGCTGTCGAGTATCTGCCAGCTGATCACACTGCTGCGCTGTTGCTGCCCCATTGTCTGCTGCTGCCAGCACCTGCGACTTGGCCAGTGCCAGCAGCGCGTAACTGCACTGCACAAGCGCCTGCGACAACCACGCCGCGCTGACAACGCCACCCGCAGCAACCAGCAAGCTAGGCACGCCCATGCTGATGTTGTCCAGCAAGGTGCTGTCATCACCAAAGGATAGCCGCACCAGACGGCTTGCCAGCACCAAGATGCGGGCTGCAGCCACAGCTGCAAAGTCGCTGCCCTGCTCCCACCCCTGCCAAGGGTCATATCCATCACTGCTCGCTGCTGTGCTGCTGCTGCCGGCTGCCGAGCTGCTGCTGTTTGCTGCCGCGCTGCTGCTGTTTGCTGCCGCAACCTTCCTCGGCAGGTGTAAGCACCCAGCCAAGACAAAGCCAACTCGATTCACACAGCCATCAGATGCGTATCGAGTGCTGCTGCTGGCCAGTGCTTTCACAACAGCCAGTGCCAGCGACTGCAGCTGCTGCAACACTGCACTTCGCTTGTCTGCGCTCAGCAGGGCTGAAGGCTGCTGTGCACTGCTGCTGGTGCCCACTGCTGGCCAGGCCCTGCAGCAGCCCCACCAGCTTCTGGGTGAAGGCCCAGGCCATGGGGTCAGGGTCGTATGCTGCAGCTGCCTCAGGCCAGTGCGTGGGCTGCCCAGCCAGCTGCTGCTGTGCCTGCTGTGGTGCTGCCAGCTTGCGCAGCACTGCCTCCAGCAGCGGCCCCACCAGGCCGGGCTGCTGCAGGAAGGGCGCCACCAGGCACTCCACCTCACCTGCAGCATGTCACCAACAACACCGTGACACCAATACAATCACCGTCAATACCAAGGTTGACGCCAACCATAGGAGGCAGTGTAAGATTTGCATGCCAGCAGCTACTCACAACATAGGTGATGGACAGTAAACAACGCCGCCGCCGCTACTCACGACTGCACTACTCACGGCTGACACAGCTGCTGCTGTCGCGCTCACCTGGCAGTGTGAGGCGCGTCACCAGTGTGGCCAGGCTGCCCATGTGCTCAGCCTTCTCGGCATCACTCGCTGTCAGGATGTCCTTGGCGCCAGATGTGCGCGCCTCAGCCAGCGTGTGCAGCACAGACGGCGCCGCCAGCAGCAGCACATCACGCAGCAGCTCACTGTCAGCAGCACAATTGCCTGATTCTGCACTTGTCTGCGCATGGTGTGCCTGCAGCGCCAGCAGCAGCATGCGCAGTGCGCCACCACACAGCTCAACGTCTGCGGGTGCCAGCAGCAGGGCTTCAACCAGCACCTGTGCCAGTGGCAGTGCCAGGCCAGTCTCTGTCAAGCCAGGCACCGCAATGTCCTGCGGCTGCGTTGGCTCAGCGCTGCTGCTGGCTGAGGCGTATCTGCGCTTGACGGTGATGAGGTACACCGCTGCCACGGCCACTGCGACGGAGTTGTGCTCGTTGCCAGCTCTTGTGCGTGCTGAGAGCTGCAGGTGGTCCAGCCCCTGCAGGCCAAGCGCTGTCAGCAGCACCTCATGGTGCACGGGGATGACCATGGGCTGCTGCTGCTGCTGGCGGCCGCTGCTGCAGCTCTGTCGAGAAGAGCTGCTGCTGCTGCTGCTGGCCTTGCTGCCACCAGCCTTGCTGCTGCCACTGCTGGTAGATATGCCGAGGTAAGCGAGTGGCTCTGGCGGTACCGGCGACTTGCCGCGCATGTAGCTGTGTTGGCGCTGTGCTGTGCATGCCAGGTTGGTGATCATGAGTCGCTGCATGGATGCACTGGTGACCAGCTGCTGCACTGTACGGTTGTGCCACTGGTGATTGTGTGTCAGCACCTGCATTGCAGTACAATGCACAGGTCTTATGCAGCTGTGTGCCATGGCAGGTTGCCACTGACCTGCCCCGCAGCATGCATCTGCTTGCTGAAGGTGCATCGGGTATGCACAGGAATCTGTACTGTTGTGTGCCCAGTCCCTGTGTTGCAGTACTGTTGTGCTGTAGCCATGTTCAGAGGCAGGCACCTCCCTTTTCCTCATCATAACAAAGACACAAGAAGAGCTGGACTGCTAGGCTGTTCCTGCTGGGTCTTTGACTGCAGCCAGCTATGAGCGCTGCCCTTTGCCCCATCACCTCACCAAACAGGCAGAGCCTGGTTATTCAGAGGTTGCTGCTGCTCCTGTCAGCGCAGCCCCCCTGTCCCCTCACCTCATCAAACAGGCAGAAGGCCAGCTTGTCAGCCAGGCACATAACCTCGTTGGCAGCATCACGCAGCAGGGCGCGGCTATCCAGCTTGATGCCAGCCGCTGCACGCGTGGTGCTTGCACTGCGGGGCGCCCTGCCGCTGCTGCTGCCGGCGGCCGCAGCGCCAGGCTACCCGCGCAGCACAGCCTCGGACAGCTGCACAACAGGAGCCACAGTGGCCTGCATGCCAGTGGCTCCTGTGATGACCGGGCCCGGGTGGATGCGCGCGCAGCAGCGCCACAGCTCCAGCAGCGCACAGCTGAGCAGCTCCACACAGCCTGCTGGCTGAGGAGGGGTGGTGCCGGGCGACTTGTCCAGCAGCGCTGACACCGCGGGGCATGCGCCACACAGCGCTTGGTACAGGCCTGCGGGGCAGCAGTGGCACCATGCATGCTGTAGCGTCATAAGGAAGCCAGCAACACGTAGCGGGGCAATGAGGCAGAGCTGCTGTCGTAAGTTTAGTTGAAAAGCAAGCTCTGCCTGCAGCATGCATGCTGTGCAGTTCATTTCATCGACCACCACATGGCTGTGCTGGCAACGTTGCTAGGTTAACGTAAGCATGTAGTATGCCTGCTGATTGCAGCATCCAGTGTCAAGTGTTGTGGTTCCCTGCAATGAGCTGCACCATCCCAAGTGCCGCCTCCCTGCCCTGCAAGCCGCCTGCAGCCACCACGCGCCCATGGAAGTGGTACAGCAGCTGGCTGAAGCCGCTCACCACTATGCACACGGCCTGCAGGGCCAGGCAAGGCAGTGGCCCAGCACCCGGTGAGGCGCTGGCATTGGCCGCCACCATGCGCAGGCCGGCAGCAGCAGCAGCACACCACGCGCGCGGCAGCTGCTGCTGCGCCGAGTTGAACTCAGCCTGCAATGGCACCTTACAGGCGGCCACGGCATCCCTCAGCAGCGCGTGGGTTGCTTCAATGGCTGGGTGCAGCCGCTTCCAGGTGTCTGCACCTTGCGCTGTTGCTAGTTCATTGAACAGTCTTGCAGCTGCGTCTAGGGAGCTGCGTGACATGGTGCCACTGCTGCTTCTAACGCTGCTGCTTGAAAAATGCTGCAGTACTGGATGCTGTGTGCCGGGGACGTTGTGGGTGTCCCGTAATCTGCAGACATTGCCAAAAAACAATAACATGGTTAATAAACTGTCTTACAGCAGCACTTGAAGCAGCAGTGGAGAGGATACATGCGCACAGCGCTAGCTACCCCTGCAGAGGGCCCTGCAGGATGGAGAAGACCAGAGCCAATTGAGAGAGAGTACATGTGGGTCCAGTCACCATCTTAGATGGTATGAGCCACCCCAAATGAGCACAGAGTCAACACGTGACAAAAGGAGATGAGCGCTCGATGCAACACATTGACGCCATCAGATGAGCACAAGTTCTCTCCAGGATAAGCAAGCAATTCTATCTGCGGTGTGTCAGAGACACACCCCACTCAGCCCGCAATTGTGTGTTGCTGCCTTACCTGTAGCCGCCTGCAACGTACTACAGGGGTCTATAAATGAAAGCTCAGCTGCTGTAGAGCCTGTGTCGAGTTTCTGCAAGGGCTGTGCACCACTGTCACCAGACTGGTTGCATAAACTGTCTCAGATAGCACGGTCGCGCAAGGCAAGTAAGGCAAGAAAACGCACTTACCGGCAGTAGATGATGTATTGGTGTGTGTTGAACCGGCTGATCTTGGTGAACTGGCGCCAGGAACGGCAGTTGATCTGCTGCACGGGTGGGTCATTTCAGGTTTTGGGACCCCTGTAAGTGAAATTTCACTGAAATGTGAAATGAAATGAAATTTGAAACGGAAAAGTGAAACGACTGAAACATGTCTGAGCAGCAGCAGCAGCAGCAAGCGGGCCGGGAGGGCAAATTCAAACTGACTGAAACGCGATGGTGCAGTGCGTGATGCAGAGGACTTCGCAGCATACGTGCAATGGCTGGACAGTGTGATAGAGGAGGAGGAGCAGCAGGAGCAGCAGCAGCAGCAGCAGCAGGAGCAGCCGTAACACAGCAGACTGGCCATGTGGGCGGATGTGACAGATGCTACCCAGCTGCGGCAATGGCAGCTTTGTGTATCTTGATGCAACTGGGGGTTGTTGATGGTCTGAATTACTTTGTGCTGGTTTTGATCTGAGTGGTATGCAGCTGCAGTGTGGTATCATGGTTCTGATGTTTCTTGAGACCCCCCATCCTGCTAGGCTGGGCAGGATGTGCTGCAGGCTAGCGCACTAGCAGTGGACAAGCTGAGCAGGACAAGAGTGTGTGCTGGGCTCCGATTGGACTGTTTAGCCCCACTCCAGAGCTATAATGTGGCAACATATTAACCCGTGATTGCTTACGACGCGAGCAGCTGCTGTTTTGCGGATCTAAACGCCCGTTTTGCAGTCATTTCACTCCTTGCAGTGGGGCCAACCGGCGCGTGAAATTTGAAATGAAATATGAAATGAAATGTAATGAAATGAAAAGTGAAATTTGGAACGTCCCACCCCTGATCTGCTGACGTGCAGCTAGTGACCTAGTGACACCTCGACACCTCGATGCATCGCTACAAGCACCTGTGTGTCGTCTCAAACAATAGTTCGTTTTTTGACTTGCATGTGTGACTTTGTATCTAGCACTTGTCCTTCAGCAGTACATGTATGGCAGCACTGTCAGCAGTAGTGCTGATCAGCAAGCACCTGTTGTAATCTTCGTGCTGTGCGGCTTGCCTGGGTGCGGAAAGACAAGTCTGTGTAGGGAGCTAGCCCGTTCTGCAGTGCACCAAGAAGGTCAGGGGCGCTGCAGCTGGATGCCGGGAAATGCAGAGTCAGCATCAGCAGTGGCAGCAGGCTTATACTTGTTTTGCTTGCCTGCAGTGGCAGTGCACCACCTGTGCCTGGACGTGCTGCTTAAGCAGTGCACAACATCAGGAGATGAGCATCTGCCTGATGGCTGCAATAGCAGCTGTCAGGCTGTAGCACAGTGCACTGCTGGTGCTGCTGCTGGTGAGGCTGAGCAGCAGCATGCAGATGCCCAGCAGCACGGTCAACCTCTGTTCACAGCTGAAGCATGGCGGGTGAGTGCATGCTGTACATAGACACAAGGCAGGGCGGGGCACAATAGCCTGCTGTGCTTACCGCTAAGCGCTGAAGCTCTTGTGCTTGCAGGCCAGCAGGAACCGCTTGCTGCAGGAGACACAGCTGCGCCTCCAGCAGCACCAGGAGCAGCAGCATGGGAAGCAGCGCATGGTGCTGCTGGTTGACGACATCAACCATTACAGGAGCATGCGCTATGAGTTTGTGCAGCTGGCACGTGCACGTGAGCTGGCGGGCTGTGCAAGCGCAGCAGCAATGTTTGCCTGCAGTGCATCAGCTGCGCAGCCAGTGCACACCTCACGCTGCTGCTTCCCTGCTTGCAGATGGCGCTGCGTTCCTGCAGCTGTACATGGACTGCCCCGTGGTGCGTGGTGCTTCTGCTGTTCCGTTATGGATGATGTGATAACAAGTAGTTCAAAGGCCATCCTTGTGCTGCACTGTGCATGTGAGGATGCGGCGCACGCATGCTGAACCCTGCAACGCCCCATGCACACCACTGCTGCTAGAACACACGCAAGCAACTGCTGTTGCTGCTGCTGTGACTGTGATATGCCATGCTTGGCGAGCAACCCTGATCACTTACTGCATGTTTTGGAATGCGTCGTCATTCGAGCTGCTCATCGGCTGTTGCCGCGCAAACGCAGGAGCTGGCTTTGCAGCGCAACAGCCAGAGGCAGGGGCTTGATGCATTGCCTGCTGCTGTGGTGACGCGCCTGGCAGCTGCATTTGAGCAGCCGCAGCCAGGCAGGCACCACTGGGAGGAGGCGGCCACGCTGACAGTGCACTGCTGCAGCGGCACAGTCACACAGCCAGGTGCACATGCCTGCACAGCACTGTCTGGTGCTGGCGATGGCGTGCAGGGAGCTACAGCTGCCACTGATGCTGGACAGGGCAGCAGCTTGGCAGAGTGAGTCAAGCATGGGCCTGGCAGGTACTTGCAGAAAGCCTCTTGCGCCGCAGCAGAGTCTGCTGAACAAGCAACATAACAATGTGAAGTGGACCAATCACAACTATGCATATGGTCCTGCAATCCTCTTGCGAGTCAGCTACCACATCACACCCCAGCAGCACATAGTGACCAACCCTGCTTTATGTCTCTTTGAGTGCGGCACTGCTGTATGTGTATGAGAAGCGAACGTCTCCTGCTGCCTGGGTCGCTGGCAATCACTTGCTTGTATACAAATGAATACTCCAAAGCAGCACTACCTGCCTCATCCCTCCTGCCATATGCTGCTGCTGCAGGTTGGTGTGGCGTTCGCTGCTGGCAGCCTGGGGCCCCCCTCTGCAGCCGCCCCCCAGTGGTGCTGAGCTGGCTGCGCGCAGGGCAGCAGGCAGCGCCGCCAACACTGCCAGTGCGCTGCATGCACTGGACCTGGCCAGCCGCAGCATGCTGCACCACGCACTGGCGGCATGTGCACAGGTGGGCAGGCTGCCGACACTGCTGTGTCACACAGAGTCTTTGAGGCTGGCTGCGCTGGTGTCCGTACACCTGAACACACTGTGGTGGCACATTTGTCAGGCTCTTGGAACGATTTGTTGGCGGCTTATGGCTGCTGGTACACTGAAGACAGGGCGTGCTGCACAGCCTGTGCATGGAGTCCATGCTGCTTGCCCAGATGCATACCGCATAGCGTAGCCATCGGGTGGGCAGCACACTTCTTCATCATCATGATACCCATTAAGCCATAGCATCAACGCCATCAGGAGCGGAAGAAAGCACACTTCTTCTTACATGCTGTTTCTGGACTTGCTTGTTGCTGTTGTGAGCACTGCCGCATTGCAGGCTGCATCATGCTTGGCAAATGCGGCACTTGCAGCTGTTGCCAAAGCAGGCACTGCACAAGTGACGTGCTCTTTGTCTGTTGTTGAGTTACTAACTCAACTCAGTGGCAGTGCATGCATACTGCGAAGTACGGAGCCCATGACCTCATTGCTGCTGCTGCTGTTGCGGTGCAGGACAAGCGAGCTGGCGCTGCTGCTGCCTTGAATGCACACCGCAAGCAGCTGCTGGAGCGGCTCAAGCAGCAGCAGCAGCAGCAGCAAGTGGCGCCCGCTTACGGCACAGCAGATGCTGGTGCTGATGGTGAAATGCAGCAGCTGCTGGATACTTTCCAGCAGCTGTGTTCTGAATATATGTAGTTAGCCACTGCTCGAAAAAGTTAGCTATGCTGGGACTGGGATTGGGACTGGGACTGTAACAGAGGATACAGCTCGGACATCTTTGTGATACACCATGATGCTGTGCATTGGTTACCATTTGAACGCATGCCATATACGTGAGGCCTGCGTATGATGTACCCCACTCCCGTGCACCTGTCAAGATATATATCGCATTGCGCAAACCCAGCCATGCCAAGAAGTTTGTCGCCTATCGCTGCTGCTGAACTGCTCCAACCGCATGGATGCGCTGCTGCTACTGCACCAGCTCAGCCTTCTTGCCAGTCTTTGACACTGTTTCCAGCACTGCTTGTGGCGTCACATTGCCTCGCACCACCACCCGCTGCTGCTCCAAGCTCACATCAAAGCTCTCCACACCTGCAGGAGAAGCCAGCGGGCAGCAGCAGGCCAGCAGTGGGACAACAGCAAGCATGTGGGTTGATCATATGTACCGCTGTACCTGCGCTGGACAATCGGTACAACGTTCCTCAACAGGCAGATGTTTGGGCAGAGCATACCTTCCATCTTCTTCAGCACACGTTCTACTGCTCCACTGCAGCCTGAGCAGGGCATCTCCACCTTGAGCACGACCTGCATACAGTTGTTAAGTACATGAGATCCAACAGCAAACTGCGTTGGGCATTGAAGGGCGATGTAATGCGCAATCAAGCACCTCAGGCATTTTGCTGTGGGACTGGCGTGAGTGGGATGAGCTAGGGGAGTGAGTGTGCGATGCGGGTAGGCGAAAGCGGTGTACAGGTTGAACGATGATGCTTTCAGAAACAACTTTGTCTGGTCTCAGCTTCACGTACGCTACTTATCGTAAGCTGTACAGCCCGCCCTAACAGGTAGGCATTTTTTGAACATTCCAGCTCAGCGGGCCCCATCAACTCTCTATTCTATCTCTACTATCATATTCCGCTGAAGTGTCTTTCGTAAGGTTAAAACGTTTTGACGAAAGGATCGAAGTGGCCGCGAACTACTGGCCACCACCGCAACAACTGCTCTGTTGCACAACACCGAGTGCAGAAAGCATTGCTGACAGCGACAGCGGCCATGCCGCCGCTTGAGCTTACAGACGGTGTCAAAGCATGTATAGAGATGGCTGAGGCAGCCCTGGGCGTCAAGAACATTGTGGGTGCTGCTGCTAGCGCCTGCTGCATCTGGTTGGCAAGTGCACATGATAATCATGTTTATCCTCCATGCAGGCCCTTGATACGCTTTCAAGCGAATGTGACACACTAAAGAATGAGAACTCGCAGCTCGTCAACCTTGCAACTGCCAAAGGGGTGAGCTGGCAGTGCACCTGCTGCTGATGCCGTGCGTGCACTCGTGCTATACTGCACTGATGCATACATGTCATAGGCAATGCACTTTTTCAAAAGCATGCCAACACTGGGTGGTACTGGCAATGTACAGTGTATGCCGCTTTGCCTCCCCTGCAGATGTGTTGCAGCTGATATCGTGTCATACTGTGCCCCTGCTGGTGCCATTGCCTGCCACGTACCTACCCCCTCCCTCTGCCACACCACCTGCCTTGCCTGCAACTTCCCCCCCCCTGCAGGGTGACCAGGTGCCGCTGCTGATGCAGCGCCTGGCACAGGCCCGGCTGGAGGCGCAGCACGCGCAGCTGGAGTCTGCTGCGCTGCGCTGCCGGCTGCAGGAGGAGACTGAGCTGCGGCAGGACCTGGAGCGCGAGCTGGAGGACACCGCGGCTGCAGCGCAGGAGCTCTGGGAGAGCATGCAGGTGCGGCGGCTTGCTGCACAGCCAAGGCTGGCGGTTACTGCGGTGCCGTGCTGCTGGCAGGGTGCAACATGTTGTTGTCGATGTATGCGCAGCAGCAATGAGCAGCTGGGAACTAACCTGCATGTGTTGATGCGGTGCAACGCTACACGTCCTCACCACTGCTGTGATGTCCTGCTGCGGCTGCCTGCAGGCTGTGTACAGCGAGGCTGCAGACAGCAGGGCGCCCAGCAGGGCAGGCAGCGCGGCCTCAGATGAGGGCTGGGGCACCCCCCCAGGCGCCAGCAGCCCCACCAGCAGCACAGCAGCAGCAGCAGCCACACCACAGCAGCAGCAACGGCCGCAGACGCCACTGCAGCAGGGCATTGCAGCAGCAGCGGCTGCAGCGTTGGCAGCTGCAGCAGCTGCAGCGGCGGTAGAGCAGCAGCAGGGAGGGGCAGGCGGCAGCCGGCCCGCCACCCCCATCAGGCTGTCTTTACTGGGCACCCCAGCAGCTGCTGCTGGTGGTGGTGACGAGGGTACGGTCGTGGAGGGCATTGCGCCCGCTGTGACAGCTGCTGCTGGTGCTGCTGTTGGCCTGCACGTGCCCCTGACTGGCATCCTGACCCCGCTTGAGGACAAGCTGCAGTCATTGTCCAGCAAGCTGGTGGTGAGTGGCAGCAGGAGGCGCAGCAATGTGGAGCCAGCAGCAGCAGACGGCTGGGGGGGGGTAGCTGACGAATTTGACAGGCAGTCTAAGCGCGTGTGCATGACAGCATGGCATCTTACAGGCGTGCAGGTTGCAGAATGCCAGCTTGTAGCTTGATGTGTTGGAGCTGTGCCAGCAATGCGCTTATGTGGGAAACCGCCCTTGTGCATGCTCCTGCTTATCGCTTGCAGCCTTCATCATGTAGCGCAAGCCTGACATGCTGCGGTGTACTGCCACAGGGCCTGGTGTCCTGGCTTGATGCGCGTGACACCGCCTCACCCGGCTCAACACCACGCAGCAGCAGCACAGCAGCACCCACACGCTACAGCACCCCCAGGCTGGGCGCAGCAGCCAGCCCAGCAGGAGCAGCAGCAGCAGCTGGCAGTGCAGGCAGCGCAGGCATGCGGCTGGGGCTGCTGCCCTTGGGCAGTCCTGTGAGTGGCGCAGGTGACGTGTACAGCGTGGCTGCTGCGCTGGATGCTGCTGCTGGCATTGACAGCCCGGGCAGCAGCGTCAAGGGCGGCGACGCAGCAAGCATTGCCAAGAGGAGGCCCAGCCCGCGTGTGGGCTTGGCTTCATCACTGCTGGCAGCAGCAGCAGCAGCTGCTGGTGCTGACGGTGCTGCAGCAGCGAGCAATGGCACAGCAGCTGCAGGCACCGACACTGGCGCGAACAGGGCGGTGGATGTCTGTAGTGTGAAGGACAGTTGATCGTCATGCAGCGCATGTGGCAGCAGCTGCAGAACCAAGCTGACGATAGTTGCGATGCAACCAGGTGTTGGGTGTTTGATTGATCACTGCAAGCGTGACGTGGTGTGCTAACAGCTGCAGACAAGCTTGTGTGTACCATTTTATGTGAGTGTACCTCTCAAACTTCACTGTGCTCAACAGTTGCGTGCCTCGACGTTTTGACATAGCATCTACACTGTACACCTGCATGCCGTGTGTGTGTGTTGTTTGGGCATGCCATCTGCATCTGCATCTGCATCTGCCTCTGCATCTGCCTGGAAGCAACCTGTGACTGGCTGATGCAGCATCATCTTATGGTGTCATGGCTGCAACGCCATAGGTAGTTTCTGCTGTACCAGTGTGTCAAGAATGAGCAGCATGGCGCACAAAGCACACCAGCTGCATGTGCTGCTGCCTCTTGGCTCCGGCGGGAGCTATAGCAGTGGGGCCGTGTTACAGCTGGATGTGCAAGCTCTTGCCGCAGCCGTGCGGGCGGCACAGCACGCTAGTGCTGCGCATATTCTCGTGTGTCTGTTTTCTGGTGCTGCCGCATCTGCATGCCGCGTGCACGATGGGATATGCCTTTGTTTGTGTCGCGTTATGGAGGTCAGCTGACGGGTGGACGTGGTGCTGTGCTGTGTGTTGTAAACTGCAGCCAAAAAGATCAAGTGCATTTTAAAATATGCCGCCGTTGCTGTGTGCTGCTTACACAATGTGACAAGTGCAGCTGTAGCTACTGGACCGGGGACAGCAGCTGTACTACAGTGGCAGTACGACAGGACTGGTGGTTGCTGATGATGATGAGTGATGTTCTGCTGCATAGAACACTGCAGACTGTCCTTTCAAAAGGTGCAGCCTGTACACATGGTGGCGTGAGGATTGAGGGGTGGATCATTGACTGTAGTGTTGTTGCTAGTCCCCAGTGCTGCACATTGCACTGCCAACATGGCCAGCATGTGCATGCATCACAGACACTGGCAGAAGCTGACGCCCACATGCCAGCAAAGCATGCTCCATGAGCTCCACTCAAGTGTCATGTTGTGCTTGCATGTGCATATGGCCATCTGGCAATATTGCAGCAGAGTGCCCGCGCCGCATGTCCTGCATTCATTTGGCAGGTTGCGGGTCACGCTGTCAATGAGAGGCAGCAAGATGTTGGCATCAGGCTGCAGAAAAAGGGAAACACGCATGTTGCCACCGACATCTATCTAAATTATTCACATGGCACCTGAGAAAGTGCAAGCACGCACTCTGCATCGAGCTCGCACGGCATGTTTGAGCGTCCAACGTATGTGTTACGTAACATGTCCTTGTCCTGCTGCTCGCGTCCATGCCCGCGTCTGGCATCTGCACATGAAATGCCGTTGCAACGTTTGCTATATACCGTTTAGCAGTAGTCTGGTTTCTGAATCCAGCTATCGCGCAACGTCTGTACTTGTGCCATATCATCCGAGCTCAGCCTCGCGATGGCCGCTCTTGGGCAGCCTCTGCACCCGCTCTTCGCTGATCTGCGTTTGAATGATGATGTCAAGGCGACAGATGCAGCTGGCCGGTTGATCAGCGCACTGCCCTTGCTTGGCAGAGCGTTGGGCTGGCCTGCCTTGCAAGCAGCAGCCAGCAGCTGAAGCAAGGTGCGTCGAGTACGTCGCAGAACACGCTTTATTGCTGCTTGATGACGTACTGCCTTCAAGTGTGGCAGTAGGTGGCACGGCATCAGCTGCTTCTGCATCAGCTGCAGAAGCAGCTGCACAGCTGCCACATATGGCAACAGCGGTAGCAGACACGTGCACACCAGCAGGAACACCAGCAGCAGCAGCAGCAGCAGCAGCAGTGCCGCCACCGTCACAAGCGGAACAGCGCCTGCTGCTGAGGGTGCTGTGGCTGCTGCAGACCTCTCCCGGCACTGCAGCCAACGCGCAAGCAGCAGATGTGCTTCAGCGCTTGCTGCACGTTCCACGCGTGCCTATGCAGCAGGCACAGCAGCTCGTGGCAGCTGATGAGCGCGTCCGTTTTGAGCCGCTGCTTGCAGCAGCCAGCAGCATGGTAGCAGGAGCTGAGGTGTGGGTGCAGGCTCAGCACGAACAGGGCATAAGCACAGACATACCAGCTGCTGCTGTTGCAATCTGCTGCGGTCACAGCTTGGTGAGTGCGCACTCAGCTGTGTTGAGTACAGTTGGGAACATGAAGTAGGGTGGTCATTCTCACACAGTATGTGATGGACTCATGCACATTCACATTGCAGACAGATGCTGCAGATAGACCGCAGAGCATCATCTTTTCTGCATTTGTGGATTCAAGCGTTAGCGGCACATGAAGTGCATGCATACATGAAACACAGATAATCCTATGCTCTTGCGAAGGCTGCCAACCCCAACTTTGCCGCTGCTGACGCTGCCGATTCTGTTGCTGCTGCTCCTGTGTTGCTGCTGCAGTGTAGGACAGCGTTGCGCTTGTAGCAGCTCACGCTATGGGCGTACTGCAGCTGCCCGTGAACTGCAGCAGCACAGCAACAGCATTGAGTAATTTCAGCGCCCTATTGGACGAGGTTGAGACAGCTTCAGCAGCTGCAGCAGCTTCAGCAGCTTCAGCAGGAAGGTTGGTGGTGACAGCAGCTGTGCGGGGCCATTTTGAATTGTTTCAAGAAATGCTGTATCACAGGGTTGTGCGGCTGCACGTGCCTGCAGCCGCATTGAGATGCGTGTTGGAGCATCTACTGCGGACAGACGGGTTCATAGATGGAAGCAGATGGGATGCACTAGGAGCTGTAGTGCACATGTTTGCTGATGAGCGGTCGCCACTTCACCACCAGCTAGACATCAGCACTGTAGCGAGGCTGATGCGAGCATGTGTTCGGACAGAAGACGATGACAACACCCGTGATACTGCAGAGTATTTGTGCTGCGTGTTGGTGAGGGACGATGAACGGCAGCAACTGCTGCAAGCAGTTAGCAAGGCATATGCTGAGGTTGGGTGTGACGCCCTGCCAGGATGGTTGACCAGCATGATTACTCCTGTATGAGGGGCGCGTGGCGGTGTATGGTCTTCATGGTCTCACACCCTGATGCTGTGGGGCCCGCCTTGCAGCGATCCCAATCCCCTTCTTACCACAGGCAGCCGCAGTCACTCATGAACAGCAACGCCTGCAGCAGTTCTGTATCCGGCCTGTGGTGAGTCGTATACGATTGCTTGTGTGTATTGGCAGTGCATTTGTCAAAGATGCCACCCAAAACGGGAGTGCACTGGCATGGTGGTCCAGCTCAGGGCAGTTGCCGACTAGGGTTAGGACATTATATCTGTGTGAGAGGCCAGTCATGCCATGAGCTGAAGCTGTTAGTCTGGCCGTATGCGGCCCTCACGTTTTATCCTTCTGGCAGGCTGCTTCGGAACCCACAAGCGGTGGGTTGACGGTGGGCCTTCCTCCGAGGTACTCTGAGAGTATACTCGTCTTGCTGGTAACACTTGTGATTGATTGACTGGTTTGTTGGTTGCGTTGTATGGCGCCACGACACTAGCACTGCAAGTTGGTGGTGAGGCTGGCCTGCAGCAGTTGCCAACTGCGACTTGCCAACTGTCACGCCTTGTCGGCGGGTCCTTTGGCAACTAAGGTCTTCTATAGCGATTCGACGTAGGCCGTAGTTGTATAGAAGGCTCAGTTAGTTACCAAGGGAAGGCTTCACACAATAGACGAGGCTACGAGGATTGAGAGGTCTGATGGAAAGACTTCTTGAGTGAATACTTCTTGTTGAGTGAGGAGAGGCCCCCTCTATTTATAGCCTTGGCGAAAACCTACAACGCCTCCTCAACTGCCTACAATTGGAACATTCTGGACTAAGGAAGCTTCTAGACAATCCTAGAACATACTACTTCCTGAAACATCTACATCCTTCCGGAGACTTCTAGAACTTCTGGAACATCTGGAACCTTCTGGAAACATCCAGAACCTTCTAGAACCTTCTAGAAACTTCCGGTTCCTTCAACCTTACATCATGCCCCCTCCCCAAGGAGCAACGTCCTCGTTGCTTACCCATCAGCCACGTCGACGCACCTGCCTGCGTGTGCTGCGGGTAGCCACCTCCTGCTCTGGGGTTGCATGATGAGAGGCTTCATACTCATCTATCAAGCTCTGCTCAATGTTGCTTGCTGGCTCCCATGAATCATCCTCTGGGCCACAATTGAGCCAACGGACCAAGTACTTGATAATCCAGCGCCGGCCGTCTCGCTCACGCCGCTTGTCAAGGAGCTTGTCTACCAGCCACTGGTCGTCATCAGGGTAGACGAGCACGGGTGCAGAGTGTCCTTTGTGGTCAGGGAACTGCGCATCTTCCTTCCATGGCCGGAGTAAGCTGATGTGGAATACAGGGTGAATCTTGAGAGAAGCAGGAAGCTTCAGCTTGTAGGCCACCGGATTGATGACCTTCTCCACCGTGAAGGGGCCAATGAAGCGAGCTGCGAGCTTCTTGCTCATCGTGGATGGTAAATTGAGGTTGATTGTGGACAGCTTCACCTTGTCTCCGACTTGGAACAGGTAGTGCTGTCGCTCCTTGTTGGCTGCGCGCGCTTGGCGCTCATGGGACTCCCGAAGCTTGGCCTTGGCATGCTCAATTGCGTCCGTCATTTCCTGAGCACGCATCTGCGCTGCTGGCACGATCACATCTGCCAAATCAATAGGTGAGGACACATTCTGACCATACGCCAAATAGAAAGGCGTGTAGCCCGTAGAAGGACTGACTGAATCATTGATAGCAAACTCCGCCAAATCTAGGTAATCGTCCCAATCATCCTGGCGAGGTGAAACAAAGTGGCGTAACACCTCTTCCAAGGTGCGGTTCGCACGCTCACTCTGGCCATCAGTCTGCGGGTGAAAAGCCGTAGAAAACCGCAGCTCAGTGCCAAGAGCTTTGAACAATGCCTGCCAAAAGTGGCTCAGAAACCGCCGATCCCTGTCAGAGATAATGACACGAGGCAAACCATGGTGCTTATACCATGTACGCACAAATACGTTGGCGATCGCCTCCGCTCCTGCAATCTTAGTGGTGGGTGCAAAGTGGACCATCTTTGTCAGGCGATCCACAAAGGTCACCACCGCATCATGCCCCTCCTTGGTAACAGGCAGATCTGTGATCAAATCCATGGTAATCTGCTCCCATTTTGCCGTAGGCACAGGTAAAGGCTGCAGAAGACCAAGAGGTCGCTGCATCACAGGCTTATTGCGCTGACATGAAGGACATGCCACAACATAAGAATAGACAGAACGGCTCATGTGCGGCCACCAAAATCTCCTGGCCACACGTTGCAGGGTCTTGGTGTGGCCAAGATGTCCTGCACTTGGACAGTCATGGCACTCGGCAATAATGCGCTTCCTGAGCTCGGGAATTGCTGGGATAGCCACGCGATCCTGGAAGTACCACAACCCATCATGCATCCACAGACCTGGCATCACGTCATCATAGTAGTGATCCTTCTCATATCCAGCCTGAATCTCCTCTTTCAAGTTGCTAGGCACAGATGCCGTAGCAAGCGCAATTGAGGCGAGATCCGGGCGCCGTGACAGAGGATCTGACAAATTCTTAGCTCCCTCCTTGTAAGCAATCTCCGTACCACTGTAGTACGACTCGATCCACTGACTCCACTTGGCCTGTCGTCGAGAAAGATCCTGCTTCTTGTTGAACCAAGTATGGTTCAGGTGATCAGAGTTGACCTTGAAGGGAACTCCTTCCAGATAGCAACGCCACTGCTGTAGAGCGTAGTAGATTGCAAGCATCTCCCGATCTCCAGTGGGGTAGTTGCGCTCTGTTGGCGAGAGCTTCCGTGACAGATAAGCCACGGGTTGCAAGCCCTTGCCCTGATTTTGAAGTAGTACCGCTCCAAGCGCAAACTTGGAGGCGTCGGTGTAGACCTCATAAGGCAAGCTCGGATCAGGCGTCACCAGTACAGGTGCGGACACCAATGCCTTCTTGAGCTCGTCGAAGGCCCGACCTTCTACATCATCCCGCCAGTGCCACTTGATGCTCTCCTTGGTGAGCTCCGTCAACGGGTACGCCTTTTGAGCATAGTGCTGAATGAAGCGCCGGTAGTAACCAGTCAAACCGAGAAAACCTCGCACTTCACGCACAGTGCCAGGTGTCGGCCACTCCGTAACCGCTGCCACCTTCTTGGGATCTGGCTTAATGCCGTCGGCACTGACGACATGTCCCAAGAAATCGATTTCGCTGAGCCCAAATGCACATTTGTCAAGCCCCACATAAAGCTGATTCTCCCTCAAAACCGCGAGTACCTTAGCCACGTGCTCCAAATGCTCCTCAGGTGTCTTGGAAAAGATCAAGATGTCATCCAAGTACACCACCACGAACTTATCAAGATATGGCTGCAAAATCTTATTCATCAAATGCTGAAAAGTTGCGGGTGCGTTGGTCAACCCAAAAGGCATAACCTTCCACTCAAAGTGACCATAACGCGTCCGGAACGCGGTTTTTGGCACATCTTGCTCAGCAATGCGGATCTGCCAATAGCCACTCTGAAGATCAAGCTTGCTGAACATCGTTGCCCCATGAAGCTGATCCATCAGCTCGTCAATGCGAGGCAAAGGATAGCGGTTTTTCACCGTTATCTTGTTCAGCGCCCGATAGTCAATGCACATACGAAGCTTACCATTCTTCTTAGGAACAAAAAGAATGGGTGCTCCATACGGCGACTTGGAAGGTTGGATGAACCCCATCTCAATCAGGTCCGTTAGTTGTCGCTTGACCTCCGCCAGCTCCAAAGGGCTCATGTGATAAATACGTAGGTAAGGGGGCTTGGCACCAGGCTCCAGCTCAATCTCATGTTCCACACCTCGGGATGGAGGTACACCTTTTGGCAGTTTGCCAAAGATGGCTGAGTACTTGTGAAGTACCTCCTTCATCCGTTCAACCCACTCGGGATCCCCCGAAGGAAGGGAGAGGTCATCTATCGCACGGATAGTTGGATCCTCCTCAACCTCCTTGAGGATGGCAAGGTGAGCAATTGCGCCCTTGCGTAACTCCCGCTTGAGTTGAAGTGCAGACAACAAACTGACACCGGGAGTTGTCCTCTCGATGTTAGAGGGTTGCTGCAAGGTGTATGTGACGTCCCTCTTTTCAATGGTGATGGTGTTAGACACCCAGTCGATGGCAGGGTTGTGAGCAGTCAACCAAGGCTTGCCAAGGATGATGTCGTATGGTGCCAACTGAGTGACGGTAAAAGGCCTCCGGTCCTTGAATTGTCCAATACGGAAACGTAGGTCAGGCACGACCGTCCCCGCATCTTGCAGTGAACCGTTGGCGAGCCTCACTTGACGCCGATGGAGATTGAGAGTCGGCAATCGGAACTTCATCACCACCCTCGGATCGATGTAGTCCTCACTCGCACCTGAGTCTACTAGCACATCAAGCACCTCGCCGCGGCACTTGGCCTTCAGACGAATGAGCTCATGGCTAGCAGGCTCAAGACCACCTAGCTCCATGGCGGTGCACGAGTCTTCGGCCTCGGGTGCAGTGAGTGTCTCCAGCTCCTGCTTCGCCGGCAACTCCTCCTCCCATGGCCTTGGCTTCACTCCTGTGTTCACGGGCGGATCCCACAGGATGATCACCGGCCATTGAGAAGCTTGCTCCACCCACCTGTCCCCGGATGGGATAGAGAACAAGCCCTCCGTTCCCGCAGGGTACTCGTGAATTACCCTCATCCCCTGCGTCAGCTTCCACCACGGCTTCCTGTCCCACTTGGGCAGGATAAACACGCCGCATGTCGTCTCCGGTGCGGTCTTCTTACAATCCAGGTAGTGCCTCAGATATTGGCCAGCATGCCGGAAAGGCACATTCAGCCATACTGACTCGCCGCTGACATTAGCCTTGCGGAAGTCAGTGAAGCCCTTGTAGAACTTGTCAGCCTGGGCAGTCTCCTCACGTGCGCAGGCGTCCACTGAGAATGGCCCGTAAGCATCGGCATACTTGACCTTCTCCAGGCGGTTGAACAGCCAGTAGGTACAGTCCCGCAGTCGTCCACAACGACGGGTACCCGCTTTTCCCTGGGCTGCACTGGATGCTCCAGGCTCACTAGGCCTTTGTGAGCCTTCTACCTGGCGTGAGTCTCTCACAGGCGCACGGGGCTGAGCCTGCTCAATGCGCACAGTACGACCCACACTACTGCACGCGCCCTTCAGTTTGACCGTGCAGAGGTGTCCCCATCACGCTGCTTGTACACTTGCAGCTTCTTGCAATCCCGCCGCTTGTGCCCTGGCTTGCCACAGTAGAAGCACTTGAGCGGCTGGTTCCTGGGCTTCTGCGGCTCCATTGCTCCGAGCTCCATGGGTGCCGGTCCGCCCCTTGCAACCGCTCCACGGTTGTTGCTGCCCATGTTGACGAAGCGGCTGTTGCCGTTTCGACCACGCTCCCACACCATCGAGTCTGCCTTAATGGCAAGCTCCACGGCGTCATGCAGCGTGGTTGGCTGCTGCAGCTTGACGTGAATGCGCACCTCCGGCTTCAGACCGCGGATGAAGCGATGAATGCGGTCGTTCTCGTCCATGTGCGGCAGCTCCAGCATGTAGGTGTTGAACTCCTGGGCATAGGCGAACACGCTACGCGTTTGGGTGAGCCGGTCAAGCCTCTCCCGCGCGTCCACCTCTGGGTCAACAGGGGTGAAACGGGCGATAAAGGCCTTCTTGAACTCATCCCAAGAAGTGTAGGGCTGAGCCTTGCCCACCACCTGTAACGATACCCCAAAAGGCGATGCCTCCATGCCTCGTTTCCGGCCTATAGACCCCGTCACGTTACATACCTCCCCCTCGAGGTAGCGTGATGTCCTCATCCACGAAACGAGCACGGTGGGGTTCGAGCCCAGGACCTTCCGCACCCAAGTCCGGCTCCCTACCGACTGAGCTACGGAACCGACCCGCTCAGCTACCAATGTAACGATACCCCAATAGGCGATGCCTCCATGCCTCGTTTCCGGCCTATAGACCCCGTCACGTTACACCACCACAGCCTGCTCATGCTGGCGGTACCAGTTGAGGGCTGAGTCCTTGAGGTAGGCCGCTGCCACCGTCACAATGGAAGAGCTGCTGAGGTTGGCGCCCTCGGCCGCAAGGTACGTCTCCATCTTGTGGCACCAATTGACAGGGGTAGGCTGCCTGCCATTTGTCTCTGGTGGCTTGGGGAGCTTCAGCTTGCTTGTAGGCACAGCACTGGTCTGCTGCTGCAGCATCTGCTGAAGCGCGTGCTGAAGCTGAGCCACCTGCTGCTGTAAGGCCAACATCTCTGGCGACACTCCAGATCCCTCCATGGCTGCTTAGCAAGCGGACTCACAATCAGAGACGCCCTTGGCCTTGGCCTCCTTAGTGATGTGCTCCTCAATTGCTGTGTGAAGAAGATTCCGGAGCTTCTCCTAGTGTGCGCGGTGCTCTGCCGCCTGGGCTGCCCGAATGCGCGCACAAACGTCTTCAAAAGGGATTGGCTTGTGCACCTCCTTCTTGAAGCACTGGGGCTTCACGGGCGTGGGCTGAGGTTTGGTGAGAATGTTATTGAGAATCTTCCGGATGCGCGGAGAGTAGGTTGAAGACTTAGGAACCTTCTTGGCTGGATGCTTCTTGATGTTAGTGGAAGGCTTAAGGCAATGATAGTCGGTCTTGGCAGGAAGGTTCCGGATAGGAGTAGAAGTGACGAACTCCACTCTGTTGAGCTCAAAGGTTGTCCGGAACTTGGCGGCGCTTGGGTGCGAGGGAGGCTCCAGAAACTTCACCTTGGGTGCAGGCTTCTCCGGATTGTACTTGCCTGGCTTATGCCGGAAGCTTGTAGAATCTCCAGGACTCCTCGGTGTTCGTAGACAATCTCAGCTACCACTTGTCACGCCTTGTCGGCGGGTCCTTTGGCAACTAAGGTCTTCTATAGCGATTCGACGTAGGCCGTAGTTGTATAGAAGGCTCAGTTAGTTACCAAGGGAAGGCTTCACACAATAGACGAGGCTACGAGGACTTGAGAGGTCTGATGGAACTTCTTGAGTGAATACTTCTTGTTGAGTGAATACTTCTTGTTGAGTGAATACTTCTTGTTGAGTGAATACTTCTTGTTGAGTGAGGAGAGGCCCCCTCTATTTATAGCCTTGGCGAAAACCTACAACGCCTCCTCAACTGCCTACAATTGGAACATTCTGGACCAAGGAAGCTTCTAGACAATCCTAGAACATACTACTTCCGGAAACATCTACATCCTTCCGGAGACTTCTAGAACTTCTGGAACATCTGGAACCTTCTGGAAACATCCAGAACCTTCTAGAACCTTCTAGAAACTTCCGGTTCCTTCAACCTTACACTGTGTGACAACAGCAGTAGCAGCAGCAGCAGTGCACTTTAGGGACAGTCGCACAGAAAGCCTCTCGGACCGTCTGCGCAATTGTATTAGATGCGTAAGTGAACTGTTTACACAATTTCAATTGCCCCGCAACTGCATCAATGCTGTTGCGCGCATTATACAATTTCACAGTGGGTTAACCGACGGTAGACCAAACGATCCACCAGGTGATCACCGGGTGCTCAACCGCTAACAAACTGTATAAGGAAGTTATTTTCAGATGTTACATTCACGTTTCAGCTTGTAACATCACAACTCACAGAGCCTCTTCCTTAACCCTTAGAGATTGGGGACCCAGAAAAGTCTCTCTCTCAAGAGGCTGTGCACTAGTTTGGCTGCCTCGCCGCAAAGCTCTCTAAAGAGCATCGGACTACGGTTTTGGCTATTTTTGAACACATTCAGTAGGGATCCAGCAAGTTGTTTGGGTGTTGCTGAAAAGTGCACAGATGATGTCCAAGGACAATCCAAGAGCATCTTGATCCTTGGCTGCGCTCGACTATTTCCTCGCCTGTCCGCCCCTCTCGACTGTTTCCACCATCAGTGCACGTTCGCAGTAGACGACACACACGGTAAAACAACCAGTCTCCGGTGCTGCAGCGAAACAACCCACCATTCTGGCTTCCGCCTCCTACCATATTGCTCTGGCAACGAGGCAAGTTCATTCGGATGCGGATAAACATTCGGAGTTGCAGTAGTTGTGGGAGTGCGGGCGTCTGCTGGCTGCTTCAGCCATTCGGACAGTTTTGTTTGTCGTTTGCCCCAGCAGCCATGCAATGCACTAGCATCTAATGCACTTGGAATGCAATGATCTGCTCATCCCTAATGGTGCAATGCTTGCCTGCCCTAGCTGATAGCGTGAGACTGTTGCAGCAGCAGCAGCAGCAGCAGACTCCAGGCACTGCCATTCCTGGCACGCACACATGCGCAATGTTCCACACGCTCATGGAATGCAAGATTCACTCAACTGTGCAACATGCCAGCTTGTCATCAAGGCATCAGACGTGTCTGCAGTGCCTGAGCTAGCAACTCTGTGACAGCTATGCTTTGCAAGCGGCGCAGCTTCGCTGCAGCAGCGACCCATCAACCAGTGTTCTCACCACACCACCTGCTGCTGCTGTACTGCTGCAACCCAGCCTGCACAACAGCTGCTCCACCACCAACCGGTGTAATTTGCTACTGCTGGCTATCATTGCAGTGCTATGGAAAATCGAGAGGGAACTGTTGGGGAGCCTATTGACCCCAACACAAGCTGCACAGCATGCGGCAGTCAGGACAGCCCTGAAACCATGCTGATATGTGAGGGATGCTTCCAAGGACTTCACATGGCATGCTTGGGGATTGCCTGCATCCCTGACGATGACTGGGAGTGCAGCAGCTGCACGGCACTCAACCAGCTTGTTGCAGGCAGCAACATTGTCCTCGAATGCCCTCAAGCGCTGTACCAGGATGGCCCAGACCCTCACTTGACCCAGGGCCTCTTCAACGCCACCATCCGCAGCATTAAGGCCGCCGAGCGCGATAGCTCCGGCCTTCAGCGGCGCGCACAGCTGGATGTCAGCAATGCCCCCCTGCCTGACTCGCTGAAGTTCTACAGCAAGCGCACGCACAAACCACTGCAAATGGCGTTGATGCTATGGCTTAATGGGTAACATGATGATGATGATGACGCACAAACCACTGCAAAGGGTGCCAGTGGAGTCGCAGCAGCTGTGTAACCTGCTGTGCGAACAGCCCGGCTTCCAAGCCTGCAGCGTGGTGCTGTGTAGCAGCCGCTATGCCATGTTCGGTAGCTGCGCTGCTGCTGCAGACCTGGACAGTGAGGCGTGGCTGGCTGGCGTTGGGGCTGATGACAAGGCCAGGGAGCTGCTAAATACTGGTCTAGCACGCGAGCTCCAGCTGCAGGTGCGACAGAGCAGCGGCAGAAGTAGAGAGGAATGGCAATTGCCGGTCATGGTATTTTGCAACTGAGTTCAGCAAACTCTGGCAGCGTGCAAATGCCAGGTCTTTGACAGAAAGCAGTAGCATCTGCACCATTGTCAAACAGCACACGTACTGGAGCACCTGCATCCGTGCCAGTGACCTGCATCCTGTGTGTTTGTGTCTTGGGATGTATATGCAGAGCAGCTTTACTGACTGTGTTGGCACACCACCAGGTCACGTGGTGCTTTCTTACCTGTTTGCTGTACTCATGGTGTGCTGCTGCTCTGTCCAGGGTGATGCCATGCGCGGGGCTACCAACAACATCAGGCGCAAGGCTGCCCACAAGCGCAAGGTAGACGACGTAGGTGACAAGGCAACATTGGCTGCAGGGGGCAGTAGCGGCAGCTGTAGAACTGGCTCATGTGTGATTGTCATGTCACTTGCAGCGTTTGCTGCTAGCAGTGTGCGAATGCCAGCTCCTTTACAGACACCTGCAACTGCGCCAGTGACCTGCATCATATGGGATGTATACACTGTCAAACAACATCCGTGCCATGCCCCCTTGTTACCTGCTTGCAGGGCACCGACGCCGAGCGCACACCCAAGCAGCAACGCAACAGCAGTAGCACTGCAGCAGCAGCACCCCCTGCACAGCCTGGCAGCAGTGCTGCAGTAGTAGCAATCCCTGCACAGCCTGGCAGCAGCGCTGCAGCAATCCCTGTGCAGCCTGGCAGCAGTGCTGCAGTAGTAGCAATCCCTGTGCAGCCTGGCAGCAGCGCTGCAGCAGCAGCAATCCCTGTGCAGCCTGGCAGCAGTGCTGCAGCAGCAGCATACCCACCGCAGGAGATGCGGATCATGATCGGACAGGTGAGCACGAGAGCGAGAGAGACCTAGGTATGCATGTCAGGTAGACAGTCAGATGGAAGGCCAGCCATGATCATCATTGCCAGCAGCGGTGTCAGGATGCTTTTTGTGCATGTGCTGTGATGACAGATAGGATGGCAGCTGCAGAGAATGCATTCTCTCTGGCCGTGGTCTCACACACACATCTATGCTGTCCACTTTTGCATGGTGCTGGGTGTAAGCCACTGGTATGTGCTGCTGCTGCTGCTGCTACTCAGGATCATCAAGACCTGCGCCGCACCATCACCAACATCATCCACGGGAAGGCGTTGCAGTGGGAGCTCAGTCCGGATACCTTCCGCAACGTAGCACAGAAGCTGTACCCGGACGCAGGCAGGCTTCTCGCGAAGCTGAAGGACAAGGACAGGCAGAAGAACCTGCTAAGCGATGCAGAACAGCTGCTGTATGCTGCAGGCGTGAGCAGCGATGGTGAGGTTGGCCGATTTGTCAAAGGACGCGGCAACCTCAAGCATCTGACAGCCTTTTGCAAGGCTGGCCTGCATCAGCTGCCCCTCATGACGGTCATGACGATGACGGAGGGTGATCTTTGCCGCAGGTCAGTGTATCAGCAGCTTGCTGTATGTGTGGGTGACTTCAAAGCAGCAGCTCGAATGTTTACGCGTGGATGGCACATGTTCTGTGACAGCAACCTGACCAGCAAGTGCACCACGACACCGTCGTCATTACAATTCAAGCAGCAGCTACATGCTCAATGCACAACATGCTGTCTGCAATTGCCGATGGCATGACGCCGACCAAGCGCTGTCGTGCACTGTATCGCGCCGTCGTGCAGTATTGCGACCAGTGAGACCTTCTTTACCAACGAGGGCGCGCGCCAGGCAGGGGACAAGGCCCTGCACCTGACTACAGTCGCGGGGAATGTGTTTTCACTGCGCACAGCTTTCCGCTACGTGTTTGGGCGCAGCATGACCCCAGGCGAGTGTGCTTCACTGCATGCTTTGGCCCCCTCCTGGTTGCATGGAGGTAGCTGCCCTGCCTGCAGTGCTGCTCCCCCTTCATGATGATGCTGATCTGGATGTACTGATGCTGCTGCTGTAGCTGCAGCTCCCACTTCATGATGATTCTGACCTGGATCTACCGATGCTGCTGCTGCTGCTGCTTTTTCAGGCCAGTCAAGCGACACCTGTGTGCAGGTGGACACCACAGCAGGTCATCAGCGGCTGGCTGCAGAGAACCCAATGCGTGTCGACTTCATCAAGATGCTGCTGAGCACCGCGGAGCAAACTGGCAAGCTCAAGAAGTCTGAGCCTGCGCGCACGCTGCAGGTGCCGGGCAAGTGGCTCTTGCACTTTTGCCACGACTTCGTCAGCGTGATGCGAGACTTGGGCAAGATGTCCAGGACGTGAGCAGCCAGCCGGTAGACGTTGTTAGCGTATTGATTACCACATGTGTGCATTGCAGAGCGGCCCTGCACACAATCCAAGACACACAACCTATTTTTTGCGACCCGGTGCAGGCTGTTGCGGCAGCTGCCAAGCTCAGAGGCGGGGGCTGTGTGCATTGCAGGGCGGCCCTGCACGCAATCCAATATGCACACCATGGTTGCATGCAACAAGCTGCTTTGCGCTTTTTCATGCAATTTTGCAGCTCTGTCAACCGGCTACAATCTTCCAAGCTGGTGGCGGTGCACAAGAAGACCATGACCCTTCTCTCGCAGCTGATCAACCTGCGCTGCACCACGCGCCCCAGCGACCCTTGCCTGCTGGACATCTCGTGCTGCAAGCTGCTGATTGGGGAAGCGCGCATCCCCACCGCAGCCGTGGCCATGTACGGCCTGCAGCAGAGCAGCAGCTGCCATGTGAACCAGCTGCTGAACAACAGCAGGGCAACCCTGATGGATGTAGCACGCGGCAAGGTTCGCACCCCGGAGAAGAAGGTGAAGGAGGAGGTCTACTGGACCCAGATGCGGGAGCTGGCCATGCCACCGGCTTTGAGCATGTTGTCCCTTGGCCATGTCATCGTGTTCTGTCAGATGCTTGACATGATCATCACCGGCACCCTGCACGCCCGCCTGCTGCACAAGGTCGCCCCTGAGCGGCAGAACAAGGTGTGCTTTCAACAGCCGCTGTCACTTGTACAGCAGGCCCAGCACTTTGTTGACAACCCACCTCGTGCCCTTGTACGCCCTGCCGTATACAGTGGTCCCCAAGACGGTCTTGGTCCCACTGCCAGGTGGTTTGTTGTGCGAGTGGTGACATAGGTTTGATATGCCACAGACTCCGGGCTATGGGGGCGTAGCCCATCGTGGTGCTGGGTGTAACGAGTTGCATGCTTGTGTACTTCCTCCCGTAGTAGTGGGTCCAACTGTTGTATGTACTGCCTGCGCGCAGAGCAAGGAGGAGGAAGAGGAAGAAGAGGAAGAAGAGGTGAGTAGTAGTTGGCCAGGCTTCAGACCGCCAGCCAACTGCATCATCCTGTCTGGTCAAATGCAGAGCTTTGTGCAGCACAGCATGGTTGTGCAGTCTCAGTGCTAGTATACTGGCAAGCGCCTATCATCTTGTACGTGAACAGTGCCATGTATGTATGCACGCTGCAGAGCAACGCGCATGTTGGCATCCCCCGCAAGACGCCAAGCGGCCTCCCCAGCTTGCTCACACAGGTATGAGCTGCCCTATAGTAGTAGGCTCCTCAATCAAAAAGGGGACTCCTCTGCAGCTGCTCTCTTCATGCTGCACAGAAAGCAGGTGCTGAACATGACCATCACTCAACGAATACCCCAGCGCCTGACGCCGCGCCCCCATAGCTTGGAGTGGCAGTAGGGCTGAGGCCATCTTGGGGATACAACTGGGGGGGGATGTGAAACGTGGCTGACGCAACTCGCACCTTTCCGCTGTTTTTCGTTGCAGGACCCCAGCAGCAGCAGCAGCAGCAGCAGCAGCATGCCCGATGCTGCTGCAGCAGGGAGCGGTGGCGTGCCGTTGTTTCCCTGCTGCTGCTGCTGCCAGGTGTTCAACCTGATGTCCTACCTGCCCAATGTCTGCAACATGATGCTGTCTCCCAACCAGGTGGCAAGGCTGCAGTGGGCGGTGGCCACGTTCAGACCCAAGATGATGGCAGCATACTTTGTATAATGCTGTAACAGTTATAACAGTTATAAGACTGTTAATTTTGAGTTGAGGCTGCAGTGGGCACTGCCACGTTCAGACACGAGGTGATGGCCGCATACTGTGTATATTGCTGTTAAAACATAGCATTAGAAGTTAAAGGTTGGCGCCAATGTAGCCCCTTTGACCGTGGGACGGGCATGGGATACTTGACCAGGATCTTTGGGGTTTGGGTATGCAGGCTGCAGGGCTTGGCAGCCAATGTGCTAAAAGTTACAGGGCCTGCAAATCAGGGAAGATTTTTGGTGTTATTAACGACACTATTTTCCACTAAGGGTTGAGTTTGAGTTGAGGCTGCATCTGGCACTGCCACGTTCAGACCCAAGGTGATGGCCGCATACTATGTGTAGCACTGTTTGCAAACACTTTGTGACATCATGCATCCAACTGGTACATAAGAACTCCACATATGGGCGCTGTGAATGGGGACGCTGAGGCTGCTTTTGCAGCAGTGTGTGTGCATGCTGTCTGATTGTTGCAAGTTGTTTTCATGGTTAGTGTTGTCTGATTATTGCAGGTTGTTATCACGGTACCGTGACCGTGCACTGACCGCTCAGTGCTGTGTAATTATTGCAGGTGTTTATCACAGTTAGGCTGTGGAGTTGGGATGGGGTTCCCACTCCTTGTTGAGAGGAGCATGTACAGTAAAGTAAAGTAAAGGAGTTTGAAGCCGCTTTTTGTGTGCCTCTCCCCTAGGGGAGGGCCCTCATCTCCCATGTGTCCGTCCCCTCCCCTGTAAGCCTGCCATTGGCTCCTGAATAGGGTTTTGTGCTGCTTCCTCATGTGTTCGGTGCAGAACTTTGTTACACCGTTGACAGCAGAAGTGCAGCTGCATATGGTGTGCACATGTTTGCCAGTAAGTTACTCAATTCGACAAACAGGCGCTGCTGCAGTCTTTTGAATGCCCCCCAAAGTGTCTGCACAACAGCACGCACATCCAACATTGTGTGCATGGTGCATACGCGTGAACAGTACGCCAGGTTGACACTGTTGCGAGGAATGCTTGGGCATTGCCGCACTATATGTAGTCCTGGTTGCAGGCGCGCAGTACCTCAGCATCCTGCAGTTTGCAGGTGGCCTATGCATTGTATTTTTTGGGGTTGTGCATTGCACAGCACTGGCAGGTGGATACCAACCATGTCACAGACATGAGTGGTGCTCATACAGAGCCTGCGCTTGGCCGTCATGCATGCTGCTATGCCGCATTGCGATGATTGCAGATGTCTTTTTGACCACGATGGCAACTGAATTCCAGCCTGAGATGAGAAGGCTCCTGAGGTGATCGCATGCACGCGCATGTGCAGATGAGCTACATGCTACAACGCCTGCAGCCTCCAGAGTTTGGATATCATCTAGGGTTTAAACCATAAACCCTCTAGACAGTTCATTGATGGCTGTGGCGGCCGTTTGTTTGTTGCGCGGTTGTGGGCTTTTTACGTGACGCCTGTCAGGCGTGTGTGGTTTGCAGTGACCACTGCAGGGCATGTGCACTGCATAGAGAGTCTCTGAGAGTGGCTGCCTTGCCCCACGCCACACACCAAGGGCCTTGTGATGAAAAGTAGATACTGGCTTCAAGCTTACATAGTTGTGTGTGCATTGCAAATTTCCTGTGATGTGCCAGAATTGGGGTGCTTTTTGCCAGGCCAGGCGATTGCTTGCATGGCCAGCTCTGTCCGGAGTGCCAGGGGGTGCATGCCGCTGTGTGCAACGCAAACCATGCGCTGCTATAACAGCTGCCAACAAACTGCCCTGTTACATGCGCTGTGTTGGCTGAGCTGGGTAAAGCATCGCCATCACGATTCACTGTCGCAGCGATCAGTAAAACCATGTTTCTGCTGAGCAGGGGGCATCTTTCACATGTGTAAAGCCATATCAATACAATACAATACAATACAATACAATACTCTAAAACTAGAGTCGAGTGATCATTGTGCGTTGTTCTTGTGCCTGGCTGTTGTGCGGCACTTGGCCCAGCCTGAAGAGTTGCGTAACGTGCAGCCTGCATCTAGGACAGCAGGGCGGCGCCGCCGCACCGCGCCGCCCGCAAGCCAGCATGGGTTGACACTGCTGGTCGGCGGCGTAGCAGGGAGTCTAGACCTCGGGCGTGCCGGCCGACAGCGGACAACAGTGAGCGCTACATTGGTGCTTTGCAGCGCAATAAGGCGCGATTTGAGTCTTTGCTTCAGCGCATGCGTGCTGGTACAGTTGATGTTAGCGGCGCACTGGAGGAATTGACGCAACTCATGCAGCTTTGTGGTGCTGAGTGTGACCCACCGTCATCTGTTGTGGCAGCTTCACGCCCGCAGCGCACTCAGCCGTGGTTTGATAATAATAATAATAATCATTCTGATAAGCCCTACCTTTCGGCATCGGCACCGCGCCTCACCCTCTGGGGAGGCGGAAATTGAACGACTATTATTCTCTCTACTGGTGTAAGGTAGACCACCCAGACCCTTACACCCCTACTAGGCAGCATGTGGGAATCACCCCAGATGGTGGACTGCATACCTAGTAGGGCTGGTATGTATATAGCCAGCAATCGACGGAGTCCTGCGGAGAGTCCCGAGGACAATGGCAGTATCCTTCCTTCGGCTTTCGCCGACCGTACCCCTGAATCCAGGGAAATACTGCCTTGGCTCAGAATCGAACCTGCGACCTCTCGGACACAAGTCGACCGTCATCACCACTGCGCCACGTGTTTAAAGTCCCGCCGGACGCCGTGGTTTGATGATGAGTGTCAGCGCCTCTCTCAGGCATTTGATGGTGCGTGGAAGGCCTGTGCACACCGTGTAACCCCTCTTCTTCTGCGTGGAAGGCCTGGCATGCTTCGCGTGGTGGGGAGTATGGGGGTGCTGGGGATGCAACTCTGCGTGCAGCAATGCTGGTGGCACGCCGTGCTTACAAACGTGTTGTGCGCCGCAAAAAGTTTCAGCACGCCCAGCAGTGCCAGCTGCAGCTCCTGCAGTCGTACTTTAGTGAGGAGCAACGCGATTTTTGGCGTGTGTTTTTGGACAAGCGTGGTGTGTCTTGCCCTCTTGATGATGTAGATGATTGGACGGCTTGGTTTTCTGACATAATGGCACATCCAACACAGCGGCCGCCGCTGTCGCCTGAGGCTGCGGCCTTGCGCTCTCAGCTGGCGGCAGTGCATCAGCACCCGCCGTCTGCATTCAACCACCTGAATGATAAGTTTAGATTTGCGGAAATTGTTGATGTGATGTGCTCCCTGCCATCTGGCAAAGCGGCAGACTTGCAAAACTTGACATGTGAGTTGCTGCGCTTCCCTGCTGAGGAAGTGCATGAGGCTCTAGCTGATGGTGCGCCTGGCCAGCCGCGCTCAACCTCTGGACCTGGTGATGCACCTCGCCGCCAGGGCTACGTCTTTGAGCCGCTGCTGCGTTGTGTGGCATGGGTGGTGCGGCAGATTACTGCAGCTAACATCACCCCAACAACGTGGCCGCGTGTTCTGCAATTGTGCAAGCTGATTCCGGTGCTCAAATCAGGGCAGGCTAGTGAGCCCAACAACAGGGACATGTATAGAGGCATTAGTGTGTCTAGCATTTATAGTCGTGTGGTTGACCGCCTCATGCACCTCCGCCTAGACCCAACTATGGAGAGCCTAGGTGTGCGTGCTGTTACACAGTGTGGTTTTCGCAAAGAACATGGCACAATTGATGCGTTGTTCACCCTTACGCATCTCATTAACAGGGCCCGCCACCAGCGTAAGAAGTTGTATGTTGTGTTCATAGATTTTAAGAAAGCTTTTGACACGGTTCCTAGAGACTTGTTGTTGGCACGTTGCAGGCAGCTTGGCATCCATGGCCGCTTCTTGTCTCTATTGGAGCGTCTATATGACACCATCCAGCTACAGGTGTCTGTGAATGGCAAATTGGGTGACCCTATTGATACGTGCCTTGGTACTAAGCAAGGAAGTGAGCTGAGCCCGCTGCTGTTTGGGTTGTTTATTGAGATGCTGCACGAGTTGATCACAATTAGAGGCAAGCCTGTTCCAGGTGGGGCTTCTGCTCCTCTTGGACCCAAGGTTGGCTCTCTTCATGTGCCTGATTTGCTCTATGCGGATGACGGCTGCTTGATTGCTGAGTCGCCGGCAGACGCGCAACGCTTGTTGGATTGCTTGCAGTTGTTTTGTGAGATCACTGGCATGGAAGTCAACATGCAGCCTAAGAAGACGTGTGTGGTGGTGTTCCGTGGCAAATGTGTGCCACGCCCGCGCTCAACTGCGTTCACGTATACTGGTCAGCCCCTGAGCATTCAGAGCAGCTACACATACCTTGGTGCAGTGTTGCATGAGACCAAAGGTCTGCAGCCGGCAGTTGATGCTTTGGCAGCGTCTGGGCTCAAGGCCATGCATACCCTCTTGGGCCGCTTCCGTAAGCAACGCATCACACAATACGACATGAAGTGCCGCATGTTTGACATCATGGTTGAGCCTGTTATGTCATACGCATCTCATGTGTGGGGCCCCGAGTTGTGCCATACAGGCTTGTTCAGGCGCACAGGGTGGCGCATGTCTGCAGCTGACAAGGTGCATGTGTCATTCCTTCGCTACGTGACTGGGGCTGGGCAACGCTCCAGCATTGATGTGCTGATGCGCGATCTTCACCGCTCGCCTGTTCAGCACCATTGGGTTGTGCTGGCGGCGCGCTGGTGGGAACGCCTTAGGGCCATGCCCGTTGATCGTCTTGCGCGGGTTGCGTGGGTGTCGGATGTGGAGTTAGCATTGAGTGGTTGCAAAACTTGCTGGACATACTATCTGCTGCACACTATGCAACGCCTTGGTGTTATACAGCAGGCTGCATGGCGTGGGCCTGGGGTGACGGCTGCAAGTGTATGTGGGCTTGAGTTGCATGCTACAGCCGTGTCTGCTGCCCTTGCACGCTTGGTTAAGCAGGGGTGGGCCGATGCAGGTGCGGAGGATGCTGACCCAAGAACAGCACCAAGCAATCATGTTACTATGTGCACACATGCTGCCTGGGTGCATCCTATGGAGGCTGATGCTGCTTTTGACCGCAACACACAACCTCAATACATGCAATTATGCTTGCCGTTCCGGGTGTTGCAGTGCCTTGCACAGCTTCGAGTTACACATGCATCCTGTCACATTATTGGTTTGCTGCCGCCTTTATGCCGCCTTAGTTGCCCTGCCTATCTCTCTGGCTGTGTGATCTTGACAACATGCTTTTTGGTTGGTGTGCTTCTTCAGCACATGCTGTTGGCTGATTGGGGTGTGTCACTGACACACCGCAGATATAATCTTATGCTCAATCTGGAGAGACCCTGTGCTCAACGGATGGCCTCAATGGGCTACATTGTGTGCTCATCTTCTTTCGTCACGCGTTGACATTGTGCTCATTTTGGGGTGGCTCATACCATCTGAGATGGTGACTGGACCCACATGTAACTACTCTCTCTCAATACAATACAATACAGCTTGCAGTCGCGTGAACTGTGTCCAAGTGGTGTTGGAGCGAGTAAAGATGTAGATGGATCCTTTGTCGGTACCCAGGGAGTTGTCATCGCCAGCGGCTCCAATCGCCAAGGTGTTGCCATTGGCGCTCAAGGAAATGGTACAGCCGAATAGATCATTGGAAGCAACATCATTCGCCGTCAGCTTTTGTTGTTGAGTCCAGAGGTTATCACCAGAGGCGGTAAAGACGTAGACGGCTTCTGCCACAGAGTCACCCACTGCTAGAGTAGTGCCATCTCGATTGAAAGATAAGGAGGCACCAAAGTCGTTCCTATCTACCGGAGTGTCGGCGGTGAGCGTGGCTTGCCAGGTCAAGGCTGTGTCGAAACGGCTATACAAATGTACCTTGCCAGCTTGAACCACACCCGGATAATCCGTAGTGTTACCGATGTAAGAACCAATAGCCAATAATGTACCATCAGAGCTGAGCGCCAGTGATTTGCCAAATACCGGCACATCAGGACTGTTAATGGTGTAGTTTAGGGTGAAGGCATTGTTGGTGGATTTGCCAAATACATAGACCTTGTTGGCACCAATGGCGCCAATCGCCAAGACACCACCGTCACCACTGATAGCCACGGAATATCCAAAGGATTCATCGGAAGATAGCACTGGACTTTCCACCGACTGTGTCTCATCCCAGTTCACTCCATCGCGAGTGAAGACATACACCCCATCCCAGGTTCCGACGATCAAGGTATTACCATCGTCGCTCATCGCTTGACTGAAGCCAAAGTAAGTGGTGCCATTTCCGGTAAAACGGGTTTCCATGTACGCGGCGATCGCACCAACATACGATTCAAAAAAGTCGCTAAAGTTAATATTATTTAATCCGGTCGCAATACTAAAAGTGACCCCGTTTTTGACTAGTTTGAACCCTCTCCACTGTGATAAGGATTTGAAAGTGGGTTGTTTTAGCTTCATCTGTAGTTGTGTCATTGAAATTGGCTTGGCGATCCTATCAGACATAGTAATATATAGTACAAAAACAAAAAATTAAAACCAAATCTGACTTGACATCTAAAATAATTTAGTTGGGAAATTATTTTAGAAGAGCAAAATTATGTTCTATCTTTAACAAACTTTTCACACGAAGCATCTTCATGCACAAATATATCACATACTCTTGCTTGAACTCTTGAATATTGTTACCAATGATGTTGATGTTGTAATTGTTGGTATTGAACGTACAATTATGATGATGCGTTCGACTCAATTCTTCCAACTCTTTCTTCAATTTATCATTCTCTCGCTCCAATTGACCAATCTCTCTCTGTTGACTATTGACGATATCTCGAGCGTCTTCCCACTTACTTTTGAAAAACTTGAGTTTGTTGGTCAAGCCCGTATTCTGTTGTTTTAATTTCTCCAGTTCGTCCGACATTATGCTATTACATCTAATCAATAAGGTTTTAAGTAGGTGTCCTTTCTATGAATGTCTTGTATTTGGCCTTGTTGTCACGGGTACAATTATAGAGCATTTCTTTGATAGGTGCGGTGTTTTTGGCTACAAATCCATCCATATCAATATTCCAATATTGATCTGTCACCTCGCGCACTCTAGGATTATTTGGTGTATCCATGTATTCTACCATATCTTGTAGATCACTCATTCTCACATTCATCATGTCGGATATCATCCGTTCCGTACTCATCAACTCCCACTTTTTACCTCTGACAATGTAGCATTTGTTAGAGCGATTGTTCGAGACACATATATTGTGATAGAACTGGAGGCGAGGATTCAAATGGATCTGTTTGATAATAGCCAGAACCGTGTTGGGGGCCATCAATACCGCTCTTATCTCATTATCATTCAAATCTCGCCATTGCTCAAATCCAAACCCCGACATCTCGATATTGTTCAAATGAAGGGTGTTGTTATTGGTGGTGCATTGATTATTAGAAGTGCTGTTATCATTAGTAATTTGCTTACCACGACATCGTTGTTTAGATAGTAGCGTTTTGATCATCTCATCCTTTTCATTTAATCTCTCTTTGAGTTGTTTGTTTTCTTCTAATATACGCAAATGCTCTAATTTGAGCTCATTATATTCATTTGCAATAATACTATTATTTGTACATGGAATTTTTCTTTTAATATGACGTTCATAGTCTATTTTCAGACCAAATTGTTTTAAACAACGTTCACATGTATATACCACCATATTTAATATTATAAGGAGGTATCCATTTAAGTATGTTAAGTGTGGCCAAGGAATGGCCAAGGATTATCAAGGAATTTCCTTTGTTCATCTTATGCAAAATAATATTTCTGATATTTACCTATTATAATTTGTTCTATATTATGACCTAATTATAAAATATTTGAAGATATTGTAATTAACTTCAAAGTATTTTTTCAGAAAAGTGACATTTTAGCGAGAGAGAGAGAGAGAGAGTGAGTCAAGAGAGTCTCTAGACAACACCCCAGAATGTTAGATTCCAAGTTTCCGGTAACTGTAATGGCTTTTTTCTCAGAGCATATACTTTTAGGGAAAATTACCTAAATTTTATGAGCATAATTTCTTAATTTGTTGAACCTTAGAACAATTGCTTCTGAAATGACTTTTTTTAGGACGTGACATTTTACGCGCGAGAGAGAGCCGATTATAAATGAATTGATCACCATTTATGGTGTTTATGCCAGCAAAGCAGTCCTATTCAGGGTGGGCTGTGCTGGGTGGGTTCTTGAGGTTCTGTCATGGCAGTGCTACTGCTCTAGTCAGCGGGTGCTTTTATGCTGAGCTGGCCGCAGGGCCCTTTATGTTCCTGTTTTGTCGCTTCGCGACAAACAGTCTGCCGCTTGCGGCAGTGGTAGACGCTTGCCATGGCTTCGCCTGAGGAGTTGCAAGCCGAGATTGTGGCACTCAAGAACGAACTCGCACGTTTGAGTTTTAGAGGACAGAGCTCCTGCGAGTAGGGCGTCTGAGCCTCCAGTTGTCACGCCCCCTGCTAGCACCAACGTGCGTATGCCTTCGGCTGTTGGTGACGTTCCTCACGTGGCTAGCAACCCAGTACCGCGCTTCTCTAATGCTCCGAAAACAGCAGCTTTGCTAGATCTGCGCATGGATAGGGGCTTTGTAGCAGTCAGCCAGGGGGGCAGCGCGGCTATGCAGCATGAGTATCGCTGGGCAGCTAGCTCCTTTAGCTACCTTAGGGATAGTGTTGCAGAGCTGGAGCGCATTATCCCGGCGTTTCAGAATGAGGCGCACCGCAGGGCCCTTGCAGTGCTGCTGGTGCACTTCAGCAGCGTGCTGGCTCTCATGGAAAAGCGGCTGGACTTCTTAAAGCTGTTTGGAGAGCACAGGTTCAGCGAGCCTGGTCTGGTTGCAGCAGTGGAGAATGCTATTGCTGGCACTGCAGACTTGCCTGTCACTTCCAGCACAGTGCTGGATGCTGTAGTCAGCTACAGGGACAAGAAGACCACCACTGCCATCAAGCAGGGTGCTTCACATGACTACAGCCTGTCAGGGCAGGGGCGCGGCAGCGGCCGTGGCCGTCGAGGCCGGCAGGGCCAGCAGCAGCAGCAGCAGCAGGGGGGCAGGCACCCTTACCAAACCCGTCAGCAGGCTGCAGATGGTGCAGCCGGTGAGCCCTAGGGGTTATGTGGAAAAAGTTGCAGGGGTTTGCTGGGCGGTGAGAAGCTTTGGGTGCAGATCCTGAGCTTGTTCAGGCCTTGAGGCATGGTGTCACGCCTTGTCATGGGGTTGTGCCAGAGTTTCACCAGCTTCCGCAGCCTTACGATTACGGCGGGTTGTGGTTAGAGGGTGAGCAGCTGCAGGCGTGGGAAGCGCTGCGTGATCATTACTTGAGCATCGATGCTATCGAAGTAGTTGACTCGCTTAAGTGGTGCAACTTTGCGTTTCTTGTGCCTAAGCACTCAGGGGGTTATAGGCTAGCAGTTGACTGCAGGCCTAGCAACTCCTGCGGCCCTGAGTATCCTACTCTGTCTATGATCACCTGTACACTTTGAGCGAGGCTGTCAAGCCTCACGATCGCATGAGTGCTTTTGACCTGGCAGACGGTTACTTTCACATGTTCATACATCCTGATTATCAGCAGTTCTTTGGCTTCAAGGTGCAGGGTGTGTGTTATCAGATGGTTGCGCTGCCATTTGGCTGGAGTGGATCGCCAGCGTGGTTTATGCGGCTCAGCAGGCAGATTGGTGCATGGCTGGCTAACCCTCCTTCGTTGCCAGTAGAGGGGGGTGTGATCAGCAGTGCTCCTATTCGTCACCGCATCTTTCTGGACGATTTCCTGCTGCTGTTTGCTCCAGGTGCTGACGGCTCAGGTGGGGTAGCATATGTCAAGGCATTGCTATCTTACCTGGGCATGAAAGCAAATGAAAAGAAATCATCCTGGGAGCTTGAGACTCGCAAGCTGCATTTGGGTTTGTGGGTAGATACGGCTAGCGGTGTTTTCTCCATTCCAGATGATAGGATTAGCAAGATCAAGCTGTGTGCTAAAGCAGTGCTGTCGGAGGTCAGCAGGGCAGGGCGCTGGGTGCCTGCGAAGCTGGTTGCACGGCTGGCTGGTCTTTCTGTGTGTGTTTCCCTTGCATTTAGTGGTGCTAAGTTCTTTGCTCGTGAGCTGTATGCAGCGCTCAAGGGGAAAGGCAGCTGGGCTGACAAGGTAAAGCTCAGCAATCAGGCTGTACGCGATGTGAAACTGCTTGCAGCCTTTCCCCGGCGCTGGAATGGCAGCTGCATTTGGCCCCCAGCAGCTTTGCGTGTTGTGATCACAGATGCTTCAGATGAGGGTTGGGGTGCAATTGTGCAGGCAGGGTCTAGGGTTTTGCAGCGGCAGGGCCGCTGGGCTCCTCGCATGCGGCGCAAACACATCATGGTTAGGGAGTTGGCAGCAGTTCACTTTGCTTTGCGAGCTGCTCAGCCAGTGTTACAGCAGCAGATTGTTGAGTGTGTTATAGATAATTCCGCTGCGTATTATGGTGTCAAGCATTGGGCTTCAGCTGGCATTGATCTCAAGCGAGTGCTGCGAAAGATCTTTTGGATATGTGATCGGCAGCAAATCACGCTGCTGCCCAGGCTGGTCAAGTCTGAGGCTAATCCAGCAGATTCTCTCTCACGCTTTAAGCAGGATGCAGAGTGGCTGTTGGATGCGCGTGTTTTCAGGCAGTTAGAGGATTGGTACGGGCCCCACAGCATTGACTTGTTTGCAGCAGCTGGCAATGCCAAGCTGCCCAGGTTTTACAGCATGCTTGGGGGAGATGGAGCAGCAGGGGCCAATGCACTAGAGCAGTCTTGGGAAGGGGAGAATGCTTACTGCGCTCCTCCATGGGCATACATCAGCAGAGTGCTTAAAAAGTTGCACAGCACCCAGCATGTAGCTTGCACCCTGCTTGTGCCTGATTTTCCCTCCTCTCCTTGGTACCCAGTGCTGCTCTCTCGTGCTAAGTCTGTTCGCTGCCTGCCGCTGGGGGCAATGTTCAGGCGAGGGCCAGGGGGTTTGATACGAGCTAAATGGCCGCTGCTGGCAGTGAGGCTGCAGAGCTAGCTGGGGGCAGCTTGTCAGGCGCTCAAGTGCTGGACTTGCTTGCTGACCGGGCTAAGCAGCGGCGTACATCGGCAGCAGCGAAGTATAACTGTGATGTGAGTGTCTTGGGCAGCCCATGGCTGCGTTTGTGTGACTGGGCAGTTGAGAGGTTGTATCCAGCAGCAGATAGTGCTGAGCAGGGCGTGCTTGTCAGCGCGTTTTGCCATGCTTTTGCAGATGGCACTGCGACACAATACATGGCTACTTTCCGTGTGTTTGCAGAGTACTGCTGTGATCATGACCCAGAGTTGTCTTGCTTACCTGCTTCGCGAGAAGCTGTGCATCTCTTTGTGGCTAATCAGGCACGCTTGGGCTCTGTCAGTGCGAGTTCGCTGGCATGCATGGTGTCTGCTGTCAATGGAGTGCATAACCTGCTGGGGTTGGCTGCGCCAGTTGTTGCGGATGCCCAACATCGTTTGTTCATGAGCGGTTTAGGGCGTATTCTTGTGCAAGTGGTTCCAACAGTAGAGCGGCAGCCTATCTTGGCTGGTATGCTGCAGCGTGCACTGACTGCTGCTGTGCCTTTGAGTTCTAGCAGTGGATCTGCCACTGCCCATATTGTGCATTTGCCAGTTGTTACTGTACTGCCAGGCATGTTGACTGGGTTGCGTGGTTCTGCCCTGGCAAGTTTAACGGTTGGTGATCTGTAGGTTAGCAGTGGCAGCATAGTGCTGCGCGCGCAAGTGTTGCAGCGGCGTTTGCAGCCGCGTGCGTTTTCAGATTGGGTGATTCCCCTGCACCTGGGTGCTGTGCGCGGCCCAAACGGGGGTGATTTTTGGCGGCGTGTGTTTAGGCTGTTGCATGAGCATTGCTTTGCACGTCGTACCTGGGCTGCTGACCGGCCACTGTTGGCCCCCTTGGGGTCTTCTAGGCGTCAGCTAGGAGAGTCTTTTGTGGATGAGCAAGTTTCCAGCTTTGTGCAGCGTTATGGTGAGGAATCTACAGCTGGATATACTTCACACTCTCTTCGCATTGGCGCAGTATCCGCTATGATGGCTGCTGGTGTGTCTCGTGAGACCATTCGTGTGTGGTTGAAATGGAAGTCTGCAGGCATGATTGACTTGTATGCTCGAGTTGTGCCTTGTGAAGCTGCTGTGCAGTCTTTGTACCAGTGGATGGTGGCAGCTGGTGCGGCGATTATTCTGTACGTGTGACTTGTTCTTGAGTATGGGGTGGTTGTCGTAACTTTTTACTGCTGCAGCGCAGCATAAAATCACCATTTATGGTGTTTATGCCAGCAAAGCAGTCCTATTCAGGGTGGGCTGTGCTGGGTGGGTTCTTGAGGTTCTGTCATGGCAGTGCTACTGCTCTAGTCAGCGGGTGCTTTTATGCTGAGCTGGCCGCAGGGCCCTTTATGTTCCTGTTTTGTCGCTTCGCGACACCCGCCCTTCCCACCCGTTCCTGTTTTGTCAAGTTGTGAGTTATTTTCCTTGCTGGAAAGGTTCCAGCTGCGTGGCGTCTACCAATGTAACAGAGTAACTTTTTACTGCTGCAGCGCAGCATAAATGAATTGATTACATCACACCCATCTCTAGCTTACTCACTCTATTGTGCAATTTTTTGATAGCATCCACCAAGTATGGAATGAGGCGCTCATGTTTGATACCTTTATAGATAACATCCAAACTCGGTGGCTTATAAGAGGTACATGCTAGGGGTACAATTTGTTCTACTTCTTGTGCAATAAATCCTACGTCTGGATATCCGCGTTTATGAGCATTAAAGATGTCATCCTTCCAGAAGAAAGTGACGGGATTGAGCTGATTAACTTTATCAAGAGAGTTTGTCATAGTCGTGATTTTGGTCTTGAGGCGGAGATCTGAAACAGTACCAAAGGCAGTGATATCTCCAGAGGTGACAATATTACCACTCACCTCTAATTTTTCGGTCACATTACTCACTCCGATACCAACTAATACATTTGCGCCACTGTAAACCTTATTACTCGATGCATCATACGTCCATCCAGTATCACCACCAGGGAGATTAGTCAGAAGAGAACCATCGCCACTGAAGAACGATGAGGTAATCGTTCCACTGACATCCAGAATGGAAGTGGGGTTCGACTTGCCAATACCTAATCTGCTATTGGTATTATCCCAATGCAAGTTGGTGTTCTGGATGAGAGCACCTGTACCATTACCTACCAACACTTTGCTTGCTGTCAAAGTAGTTGATCCAGTACCACCATAAGTTACTATGAAGGTACCCGTATTAACATTGCTGGAATTTAGACCAGTCAATGATGCTCCAGAGCCCATAAATAGAGTAGCTTCAACCGTACCACTGACGTCCACAGTATAGAGTGGATTTGTCATGGCAATACCTAATCGGCTATTGGTGTTATCCCAGGTCAAGTTGGCAGAATTAATGAGAGCACTGCTACCATTAGCGGCCAAAATCCGACCAGCTGTGACGTTACTGGAGCCTGTACCACCATAGACGGCCGCCAAAGTACCAGAGGCCATGTTGGTGGCGTTGAGACCGGTTAGCGAAGAACCAGCACCCGCAAAGGTAGTAGCCGAGAGTGTGTTGGTACTGTTATTCCAGCTCAAGTTGGCTGATGAAATCACAGTACTGCTTCCATTTCCTACTAGAATCTGTCCAGCTGTGACGTTGCTAGAACCTGTACCTCCACGCACAGCTGCCAAATTACCAGAGGCCACATTAGTGGCGTTGAGACCGGTTAGCGAAGAACCAGCACCCGCAAAGGTAGTAGCCGAGAGTGTGTTGGTACTGTTATTCCAGCTCAAGTTGGCTGATGAAATCACAGTACTGCTTCCATTTCCTACTAGAATCTGTCCAGCTGTGACGTTGCTAGAACCTGTACCTCCACGCACAGCTGCCAAATTACCAGAGGCCACATTAGTGGCGTTGAGACCGGTTAGCGAAGAACCAGCACCCGCAAAGGTAGTAGCCGAGAGTGTGTTGGTACTGTTATTCCAGCTCAAGTTGGCTGATGAAATCACAGTACTGCTTCCATTTCCTACTAGAATCTGTCCAGCTGTGACGTTGCTAGAACCTGTACCTCCACGCACAGCTGCCAAATTACCAGAGGCCACATTAGTGGCGTTGAGACCGGTTAGCGAAGAACCAGCACCCGCAAAGGTAGTAGCCGAGAGTGTGTTGGTACTGTTATTCCAGCTCAAGTTGGCTGATGAAATCACAGTACTGCTTCCATTTCCTACTAGAATCTGTCCGGCTGTGACGTTGCTAGAACCTGTACCTCCACGCACAGCTGCCAAAGTACCTGTATTAACATTGCTAGAATTTAGACCAGTCAAAGATGCTCCGGAACCCATAAATAGGGAAGCTTCAACCGTACCACTGACGTCCACAGTATAGAGTGGATTTGTCATACCAATACCGAGTCTGTTATTGGTGTTATCCCAAGTCAAGTTGACAGAATTTATGAGAGCGCTAGTACCATTGCCCACCAAGATTCTACCTGCAGTGACGTTACTGGAGCCTGTACCACCATAGACGGCTGCTAATGTTCCTGAGGAAACATTAGTGGCGTTGAGACCAGCGAGAGAAGAACCAGATCCCGTAAAGGTAGTTGCTGTTACGTTAGATGCCGATACATCTCTAGTCAAGGTTCCAGTGGTTATGCTAGAGGCATTCAATGACGTCAGATTGGCACCAGATCCTGTAAAGGTTCCAATGGTTATGTTAGAGGCATTCAAGGACGTCAAATTGGCACCAGATCCCGTAAAGGTAGTTGCTGTTACGCTAGCTGCCGATACATCTCTAGTTAAGGTGCCGGTGGTAATGTTAGAGGCATTCAAGGACGTCACACTCGCACCAGATCCCGTAAAGGTAGTTGCTGTTACGTTAGATGCCGATACATCTCTAGTCAAGGTTCCAGTGGTTATGTTAGAGGCATTCAAGGAGGTTGGACAAGATACTCAGCAATGCTCCTAGATACCACCCGACACACCCCCTTACTACCCCAAATATCATCAGAAAAAAATGCAACAACTTGGTGGATGCATCAGTCAATGATAGCATCAAACATGGTATCTTTCTGAGCAGAAGTGGCAGGACAATCAAACATCAGATGTGACAAAGACTCAATACCCTGACCACAAGCAGGACATGCTGTGTTAGAAGCTGCTCTGCTACCCCCATAATGACTGGTACGCTCATGCAAACAAAGACAACCCATTCGGACACGAATCAGCAACTCAATACCACGTGTTGGCGCACCAGAACACAAGAATGGCCTAGCCCTTTTGAAACGCATGGCATCAGCATGAGTAGGGTGCATATGCGTGATGTAACGACTCAAAGTAGAGTGCTGCAGTGATTCACAAGCAACTCTGTCTGCATGCAACTTCCTGACCTAACGGTTAATGTGATTCTTGCACGCATTAGCTCGATCGGCCGCCGCCTCAACATCCATGCCATACTTGCACAGCAGACTCTGCACATACTTATGCCAAGGTGTAACCGCAACAGCACCACTAGGGCGCTTCCACTCAGCTGGAAAAACCTGATGCGGCAACCAAGAATTCTGCATACGCTGAACCCTAAAGTAATACTCCATTGCCCTCTGATGAAGCCACATGTGCAATGGCTTCACACCCCATTCAGCCAGAACAATTGAAGTGCAAGGGCGCTCCTTGCCACAACGCATTGCGTATTTGATGATGTAAGTCTGCACTTTGTCAATCTGCTGTAGTTGCCTTGCAGTTGACGGGAACCAGACCTCACTGCCATACTCAACAATTGGGCGGATGCATGTCAGCAGAATGATACGCTTTACTTCCACACTGATGAGCTGGCTCTTCCAGACTGGCATATGCCAGTCATGCATGAGCCCACCGTTCACACGATGCACTTTTGCCAACATCTTCTCAAAGTGCGTATTCCAGTTGCAGGCATTGTTGAACCACAGGCCAAGGTAGCAGTACTCGGATAAAACAGGCACAGGCACACCGTTCCAAACGATGCCAGAATCAGCCAACTGGCTGGGCTGTCTAGCTGGTGAGACATGCATGACAGCAGACTTCAAGCCATTCAGCTTGAACCGCCACTTACAACTGTATTCATAACCTGTTGCAGCCACAGCCTGAACCTCAGCCAGAGTTGATGCTATGGCTTAACGGTTAACATGATGATGATGATGAGCCTGAACCTCAGCCAGAGATCCGCACTCAGCAACAAAGTCATCAGCCTGCATGGCTGCCACAACCTGACCAGCATGTTCATCAAAAGGGCCCATAAGGGTGATGCCAGGGTGATTTGCATGCACCTCATGCAGCAGATCATCAATGAAGTACAGGTACAGTGTGGGGGAAATAACATCGCCCTCATGCAAACCAAGGTCACATGTGAAGCTCTCAGTGACATGACCTTCGTGAGACACCACGCGACGTGCACCCTGATACAAGTTGTAGAGTACACGGAACATCTTCCCACGCACACCCTTGTCCCACAACTTTTGAAAGAGCCCATCAAGACACACTGTTGGGAAAGCCTTATATGCGTCAACAAAAAGCACATAAGAATACTTCCCCTCAGCTTTTCTCCCACCCAACACCTCACTGAGCACACTCTGGTGGTCAGCACAGCTGCGCTTGGGACGGAAGCCGTTCTGGCTCTCGTGCAGCAGCGGCGTCCTGCTGCTGTAGCAGCAGTTAAACGCTACTGCTGATGCTGCTGCTGTTGCTGTTGCTGCTGTGCCTGCGGCTGCTGCTGCTGTGCCTGCTGTTGCGCCTGCTGCTGCTGCTGTTGCTGTTGGCGCTGCTGTCGTGTTGTGCGCTCAGCCTGCAACTTGCCTTCATCATCATCATCATGTTACCCATTAATCCATAGCATCAACGCCATCGGACCCGCGCCCCTCAGGAGCGGAAGAAAGAGGGAGCACTGCTCCATTGTGAAACTTGCCTTCTGCAAACTTGATGAGGCGCTGGTTGAGAATGCTGGTGTAAAACTTGTAAAGCACGCTAAGCAGGGTGATACCATGGTAGTTGGTGGGGTCTGTCACGTCACCCTTCTTGGGCATGTTCACAACTGTGACTGGCACCTGGTGCACTTGCTCAAGCTGCCACATCAGGTTGCAGCACAGTAGTAACATATCTGCGGCTGTGCTGCCTCCATATTTAAGTAGCTCGTTGACAATGCCCTCCTCAGCCGGGTTGCTGGCTTTGCCAGTGCGCAGCCTCTGCAGGAAGTCGGAAACTTCAGCGGCAGTGATGGGCAGGTCCAGCGGGGTGGCAAGGGAGTTAGCAGAGTAATGCAGATACTGTTGCACATTGGCTGCAACTCGGGACATGCGTTTAGCGTCAAACTGGGGGTTGGAGGAAGCAAATGCTGCGTGGCTGCCAATGCGATCATAGTGACACTTGAAAGCATCAGCTTTCTCAGCTGGGGTGGATGCCACATGTCCAGATGGATGCTGCATGACACTGTAAACTGCCTCGCTGACATGCTTTGGGCACAGACGACGCACAAGCTGCCACACGTCTTTCTTTCCAAGCAGGCTGTCATCATTCAAGCGGTTTGTGTATGCAGCAGTGATTGCATGCTGGCACTGCTCTTTGTACTGCTTCTCTGCTGCTTTGACCAGCTGTGTAGTAGCCTTCTGCTGCTGTTTGTAAGTAGCCCAATCTGCTACAAGCCCTGATTTCTTGTAGCGCAGGTAAGCCTGCTTCCTGTCCTCCACAACATCTGTGAGTTCCTGAGTCCACCATGGGAAGGACTTGCCAACCCAAACCCTCTAGTAGCCAAAACTGGCGTTGACAGCATGACGAAGTGCTGCCAGCAGCTGCTCATGCGCTTGCTGCACTGCACTAGTTGCTGTGGTTGAACCTGCAGAGGCCTGCTGCTGCAGAGCAGCGACTGCAGCTGTGTAGTTTGCACCAAGCTGTGACAGAGCATCCTGATATGCCTCAATTTCCGCAGACTGCTCCCCATTCTGTAGCCTGAAATCCTTGGACTATGCGTTAAGGCACAGCGCAACCTGTTTTGCAGGGCGGCGCATCGCAGGCCTGACAATGCGGGCAAGCACATGCAAGTGGTCAGTGGCACCCACAGTATGCGCCCCAACTGTGGCTGTTGGCCTGGCAGCAGCTTGGCAGGGCATAGCAGCAGAGGCCACAACATAATCAATCAAAGAGCCTCGCCTGGTGCCGCCGTGCGACCTGTCACATGTGATGTGCTGGTCAGGGGAGTGGGGGCTGTGCGGGCATTCAGTGAGTAGAGGTTGACAGTGTTGAGCAATGAGAGGAGCAGGCGGCCATTGTCGTTGACGGTGGATTCACCATGCATACCAATACGCTCTGTTGGGCCAGATGCACACCCAACCCGTGCATTAAAGTCACCCATTACCAACATAGATCCCCTGCTAGACAGGCACTCCAGGTCCTCCTGCAGCGCTGAGTAAGCAGCACTCCTCACTGACGCAGATTTGCCCATATCAGGCATGTAAACCACCCCAATGAACAGCTTGCGTGCACCCCCTTGTCCTGGCATCACAAGCCACAGCGCTTCGTCGTATTGCTGGTCAGCAAAGTCATACACTTTCACAGCATTTGCAACAGAGGCATGCACAGCAACCGCAACACCACCAGAAGCACGCTCCCCTGCCCGCACAACCCTGGGCTTACTAATGTATGTGTATCCAGGGATGTGATCTGCAGGCAACTGCTTGCCCTGCGCCTCCTTGGTCTCCACGAAGCCCATGATGTCACAGCGGGGTTCCTTAAGCAGGTGGTGAATCTCCACCAACTTCAACCCAGACTTTGGCATGCTATTGACATTAAGCACGCCACAAAGCAATCCACTGTTACCCGGCTGCACAGGTGCCCTTCTGGGGCGGTGGCGGCGCTACTGGGAAGCCCTGCTGTTGCGTTGGCTGTGCCTGCGACCGTGCTGCTGGCCTGCACCTCTGGCAGCAGGCACTGCTGGCTGTGTGTTCCTGGGCAGCTGCTCCTCGTCGTCTGACACAGGAACAAGCTCCTCCTCCTCTTCCTCTGACGCAGGGACAAGCTCTTCTTCCTCATCATCTGTGGACAGCTCAGCATTAGGCTCAAGAGCAGCATAACGGTTAGACAGCACTAGGCCGGCGCACTGCTGCTCGCGCCAGCCAACTTGGGAGAGGCCTGCATATGCCCCACGTGCGCTGAGAATAACCATGCCGCTGAAAGTGAACACGGCACGCCAGTGCAGCACACGTTGAAGCTGCTGCTTCAGCATAACTACCATGCAGGCTGTCAGCTGGCGCACTGCAGACGATGGCAGAGTGAACACAACTGCTGTCTCTCCTGCCCAAAATGCTCTGCCAATGAGCAAGTCACGTGGTGCATGTTCTCCTGACATATGCGCCATTGCACCCATGCCTGCCGCCCGCACATGGTTGATGGTGGTAGCTGTCCTGCGCGGGCCAAACAGCTTCACCTCGTAACCCCAATTGTTCTCATCCCTGGTTTGACGAGTCTGGGTGCGGCTAGACCCAGGACTTGGCCGGCTGGACGGCTCAGCCTCAGTCGAAGCAGGAGCACCAGGTGTTGCAGCAGTAACATCACGAGCAGCGGCAGGGGGAGCAGCAGCTGCAGCAGGGTTTGCGGGGTTAGTAGAAAGCGCGGCAACACGGGTCGTACGGTTCACGGTCAAGATCTACCTGCGGCAGCAGCATATGTTTCAGTGAACACTTTATGCCATGCACCCTGCAGCCACACATAATCATCATCATGTTACCCATTAAGCCATAGCATCAACGCCATCGGCCCCTGCAGCCACACATGTGTGTTAGGATCAGGGCATGCAGGGGCAGATGACGGGCCTGAGCCAAAGCAAGGGTCGGTGATTGGATGGCCTACGCCATTAATCACAACACAATGCCTGGACAGGCGAGCCATAGGACCACAGGGGCCAGCAGCTGGCCGCTGGCCTGCAGGAGCCCCTGTGGCCTGGCCTGCACTGCCAGGCGTTCCTTAGACGTCCTGTGGTCCTGTGTCATGGGTAGCAAAAGCTCGTGAAGCAGGGGCGGCAGGGTGGGCGGCAGGCACAAACCACACAGGCAGCAGGAGCAGCGGCAACTGCAACAACAATCACAGGTGCAGCAGTAGCTACAGCACACTACTTTGGACACACCTTGAAACCTGCCACAGGATCGGCCACACAGCTGGCAGGCGTACGAGTGTGCTGCATGTGATATGCTGGTGCTATTGCTTGCATATGCTTACTTGCTAACCGTTGCTGCTGCTCTGCTCATGCTTACTGTTCTAATGCTGCTGCTACTGTTGCTGCTGCAGCAAAACTGGTAGGAACTGGAAAGCAGTCGATTAGCAAAGACATGCTGCGTGCATTGCATCAAGTTCAGTGCAATGGAACCCCACTTGGAATTCCCGGTGACACGAGCTTGCCAGGCAATCCTTCGGTCTGCTCCAAGCAGTGACAGTTGTAGTGGGCGTGCTCCCCCTAGCACGGTGAGGCCCTTGCAGCCACCACAGACACCTGGTAAAATAGGAAGCTGCAAGCAGCTCAGCTCGGGCTGTCACTCTGAGGTTTTAACACCAGAAAAACCTCTGTGCGTAAGGTATGACATGGGTTATGCTAGCACAACCGTCTTCCTTACGACACGCACTGGCCTCCAAGGTCGCCACCCCCGCAAAGTGATTGATTGATTGATTGATTGATGCGGGGATGCCTTAAAACTCGTCCACCTGGCGCAGTGGTGAGGCCAGTGGATTAGGAGGAGGAAGGTCGTAGGTTCGATCCCTGCGCCAAGAGCTTAGGGAATTGACGATGCAGAAGGATGCCGTGCATTGGCTAAGCGGAGCAGGGCTGGTGTACGTGCAGTCAGGATTAGGGGTTGCTCGCCAGAGTGCAGCTTGCCAGTGCGCTAGAGTCACTGGCCGAATCCGGCTATGGTTGAAGGTTGATGGATTAGGTGGTTGCCCAATGAGCCTGCAATTGGCTCGAAAACGGGCGATGTTCCCGTCGTGTAACATCCAATTCGTGATTGATTGAGACAGGTACAGTGTGACTGACAGGTACAGTGACAGGTACCCCCTCACCGTGTTGTGATCACCATTCTTTGGGAGCTATGGTCACCAGATGATAAAAGTAAAAGCAACACGCATGCGCAGCAGCATAGTACACTTGATGATGATGATGAATATAATGATGATGATGATGATGATAATGATGATGATGAGCAGCATAGCACACTGGGCCTAAAACCAACACCCAATGCAACACATCAACACCGTCTATGCATATCACCCTAACCGTATAGCAAATTATTCAAGCCATGTAGACCAATACCACCACTGGCAAAACCTTGTGAACCGCCAAATCTGCTTCATCATCTGATACTTTTTGATGTTATGCTGCTGTGGCAAATGATGTGCCGTAGACCCTTGCTGAGCAAACTCCCCTGTGCTTTGCAACACAGACAAACCCTTTTCCAAACAGCAGCAAATCTTATGAGCACGCGCACATTATGCCCTGGTAACAATCAAGCCACAGCTGCTACAATCCCAACAACTGCAGCTGCGAAAGTAGCAGCACTTCAAACCACAACAGCTGATCTGCAACAGCCGGCTTGAAATCTTCTTCAACAGGATGCCACCTGCAATAGCACCCAAAGGAATAAGCTTGACAACCTTCTACACAACCCATTTGCAGCACATCTGTAAATCCGTGCAGCTTGGCTCACAACCGCACCTCACATCAGCAGCTGCTAGTCAACTGCTTCAACTGCTGCTCGCTGTTGCCAACTACCAGACAACTCACATGCCACACTTCACACTGCACACGCCATTGTTGCTGCCTGCAGGTACTTCAGAGCTGAGATCTACCAGCAGCATTTGCTAGTATGCCCGTGCAACTTGCAGTGCACCAGCATTCACAAAGCGTATACAGCAGCTGTTGCTGCCAGACATACTTCACCAGCTGTAGCTCATCTCCCAGCCAGCCCAGCACTGTCCCAGGGAACAGCATGCCCTTGCTGCCAGGCACTTCAGGGCCAAATCCACAGCAGCCGGTGTATCTTTAGGCACCTCGCGCCCCTTACCGGCTGTGGCCCATCTGCTGCAGCCAGCTTGTAAGGTGCCTTACCAGCTGCAGCCCATCTGCTGCAGCCAGCGTGTCATATGACAATGTCATTTGCCTTACCAGCTGTAGCCCATCTCACGCAGCCAGCCCAGCACCGTGCCGGGGAACAGCAGGTCCCAGATGACCTTCTCGTGCAGCTCGCGCTTGTGGCTGTTGCCCCATGGGATGAAAGTGTTGGTGTTGGTTGAGGGCAAGTGGATCTTCAAGTCAGGCACATGGCGCCTGCAGACAGCAGCAAGCAGCAGCTATGATTTGACAAGTTCTATGCATCAGTCGTTGGTGTTGGTTGAGGGCAGGTGGATCTTCAAGTCGGGCACGTGGCGCCTGCACGCAGCAGCCTTGAGCAAGCGTGTTGTAGTATGATTGAAGTGCACGGGATCACCAAATTTGGCACAGTATGCGCGTCTGCAGCTTTTGATGCCAGAGCAGCAGCTATTCTGAGAAATGGCCAGCACAGCATGTAGCACACACAGCATGCAGCACAATTTAAACGCTTACGTGAGGATGTCGCTCATGCTGGTGTTGTCGATGTATGCAATGCCTGCTGCCGTGTAGAAGCCGTCGTCGTAGTTGTCGGTGTAGAAGCGGTCACTCTCCAGGCGGCGCTGCGTCTGCAGCACAAAGATGGTGTAGATGGCCTCACCTGCAGCAGCCGCATAACAGGATGTTGTTAGGAGCGGTATTATCAGCATAGTAATCATCAGTGACATCAGGTTTGGTGCAGCACAAAGATGGTGTAGATGGCCTCGCCAGCAGCAGCAGCAGAACTCAAGCCGCTTGACTGTGTGTGACTGTGTCTGTGTGTGTGATGAGCTTCTGCAGCACAAAGATGGTGTAGATGGCCTCGCCTGCAGCAGATCAATGAATTTCAGACGAAAAAGCAAGTACAGAGGCTACACAAGGCTGCCGCTGATTTAATATGTTGGCCGTTAATGCTTTATAATGTCAGCAGCTGCATGCATGTTCTGCACGCACCAAAGATCCAGCCAGGCAGAGGCGTCTCAGCCAGCAGCCCAACTGCCACATCAATTTTGTTGATGTCATTGCCGTACACCTGCAGCAACAGCAGCAGCGGCGGCGTGGCACAGTCAGCCGCAAAGTCTGGACGCTGTGTCACCAAGTTGGTGCTTGGCAGCGCACTAGATTCTTTGTGTGGCACACCATAGCTGCTGCAGCTGCAGGATACTGCGTTGCATGCTATGCAGAGCTCTGTTTGCACCAATTTTGACATGCTGTGTGTGCCAGCATCATCTACTGCATAAATTATGACAAATGTTGCGTCTAGCCCTTCAGGCAACAAGTGGCAGGCTGCAGTTATGGAGCGCAATCAACGCACCTCCCTCAGCGCGTTGCGTGCGCCCACATCATCTATGCCAAGCTTGTCAAAGGACGTGTAGGCAGGCAGGGACAGCGCCTGCAGGCAAGCAAGCAGCACGCTCAACAGTGTTTGGCGCATTCCCATGTCAAGTGGTGTCACCAGCATACAAAGCATAGGCTATGCAGTACATGTACAGCTGAAAATTTGGAGCAGAAAGCATCTCTGATGCATTGCTGTGCCAGGGACGCGGCATTTTACCCCCCAGATGCACAGGACCTTGGCAGGCAATGTTCTTCTGCTGCATTGCTGGCAGTGCTGGTATGCAAAAACTATCTCGTGTCTTGAAGTTCTCGACTTCAGTCAGATTATGTCACAGATTGATATATAAAACTTAAATCACACCTTGAGGTAGTCGTTGAACAGAGGCAGGCGGCTCTCCCTGCCCCTCCACACATCAACAGCAGCCATGTCCAGCAGCTTCTTGGGCGTGGGCTGCGCGGCGTTCTGAGGGCGCAGCGCGGGCGTCTCCAGGCTGCGCAGCGCTGTGGGGAAGTTGCGCAACTCCAGTGCACCTGCATGCGGCGCATGAATCAGACTTTTATCAAGACTAGTGGAATGTAACAGGCGGTGGAGAAGCTGTGCAGCGCCAGCATACCTATGAAATCATCTCATCAACAAACAAGATCGCTTCCGCCTGCATGTCCAAGCCCGACAGCTAGCGCTATATACTGACGTCGGCTCTGCACAATGCTTGCAATGTGCTGGAAGCCCCTATGTTATAACACACTTGAACAGTGTCACGGTGTTATACTAAGACTGCTCTCACCTGCATGCCCCACGCCCAGTGTGTAGAACAGGTCAGGCAGCGGCACTGTGGTGTTGACTGCCGTGCCCTTGTCAAATATGATATCACCAAGGCCGACAGTCTTGATGATGCTGCCGCTGGATGACTTGCGCACGTCCACGCTGTCTGGCAGCAGTGAGTGCATGCGGTACACCTGCAGGCAGCAGGGGAGGAGCAAAGCAGTCAACGTCATTATTTCTTTTTTTTTCCTTCCTTACTGCTTTCAAAGCACGGAAGTTCCCCTGAAACCTGGAGACAGCTGCCAGGTCAGAAGAAGAAATATGTTACAAGGTGAAAAAACGCGACTACGTCGCTACTGTTCACCACGAAGCTAAGAAACGTGAGACCAATAGGCACTGCGGTCAAAGACATGATCACTCTCAAACCAACATGATCACCCACAGTGCCATGTCAGTAGACTAGTAGGCAGCGAGTACTGTTTGCATCGCCCCATCGTCCCGCCTACGCTTAGCCACACAACATGACCATGTGGATAGTCAGATGGTGTGAATGACATGAGCATACGCCCATCCACGCCAGGTCAGCTTTCAGAAAGTAACAAAACAAAGGAACATGGCAACAACTGCAGCAATGGGGTCCCTCTGCAGAAGAAATATGTTACAAGGTGAAAAAACGCGACTACGTCGCTACTGTTCACCACGAAGCTAAGAAACGTGAGACCAATAGGCACTGCGGTCAAAGACATGATCACTCTCAAACCAACATGATCACCCACAGTGCCATGTCAGTAGACTAGTAGGCAGCGGGTACTGTTTGCATCGCCCCATCGTCCCGCCTACGCTTAGCCACACAACATGACCATGTGGATAGTCAGATGGTGTGAATGACATGAGCATGCGCCCATCCACGGCTGGCACATCAAAAGCGTGTGCACATTAGATCAAAAGGTCTCACGGAAAATAAGGAAGCAAAGGGATTCGACAGACAAAGCGTGTACAGCTAGGCACCTGTGTACGTGAAGTACTGCAAGCACCGTAGCAGCGTACGCAGGGAAGTAGGACGGGGCAGGACCAGTGAGCAGCAAAAAGGGAATGTGTAGGCAAGACCGCAGCTAGTGACCGGACCTAACGTCTGACCACCCTCAGTCCAGTGCCCTGCTGCAGCACTACATGCCACGATATGAAAGGCTGCTGTGTCAAATCAGCTGTTCTGGCCCAACTAGGCACTTGTGCTGTAGCCGCAAATTCAGCCAATGCACTCCAAAAGGCTGCCTTGGCTGCTTTAACAGCCACTGTAGTAACTACATCAGCTGCAGGCACACCTCTAGACACAGACCACGCTGCACAACGGCCAATATTCATAGCATGAATGGCAGCCAAGCACACCATATCCCACACAAACCTATGCATCCGTACATGAGGCAAACACCCCAGCCACACTGCAGAACACGCAACACGCCCACCATCGGGGGGCATGCCTGCAGCCACCAGTTGATGCTCAACTTCAGAACGGATTGCAACTGCTACTGTACACTGCCAAAAGTGATGGCCTGCATCTGGCACTGCTGTACCACACGCAACACACGCAGCCGAAGGCAACTGCATGCGGGCCGCTGTGGGGAAAGCATTCAGAGCTAGGCGCCATGCTGTCTCCTTGTAGGTGTTTGGCACTTTCAGCTTCCACCACCTTTTCAACACAGCACAAACGGCTGGGGTACCCCCTGGAGGGGGTCCACCTGGCAGCTGACCATCAAGACTCAACACTTTCAAGGTGAACTCAGCATGTCTAGCACTGATAACATCATGCGCAGGCAGAGATTGCAACCTTGGCCGCCTTGACTGTCAGCTTTGCTAGCACCACCACACTACCACTGCTTAACCTCCATCCAAGCCCAGCACACAACCTACTCCTAACCCAAGCCAAGCTACCATCATCTACAGTAGGTGGGGCGATGCCTGCAGCTAAACAATCTTGCAACTCTGCACGCGCCGCTGCAACCCAACCAGGAGGCAAGAGGTTAATCAGATGCTGCACATGATCAATTGCCAACTGCCTGTCTGCATACTGCCCTCGGCTTCGCAGCCAAGGGCCATGAACCTCCCTGCCATAAGCATGCCGACGAGCACTCAGCTCCCCAGGCAAGCTATCAACCCTGTGCAACTCATGCAATAACCACACAGCCTCACCAACTGAACGCAGCCTGGGCAGAGACAAAAGGCCTGGTGCCACAACAGATTCCAAACCAACGGCTACCTCACGCTGCTGCCCAAACCAGTCCCACGACTCTCTATAGACAGCTAGCGGGTTAGACCACAAAGGGGCATGCCAACACCAAGGACCAGGATCCCAAATGTCTCCATCCACATGCTCTAACGGGGGCAGCGCCCGCAACCCTATTGCCAAAGAACGCAATGGGGCCGGCAGAGGCTGCTCTGCCCCTGAAGGGAATAACCACTGCCGCGAGCACAATGCAAACTGCCACACCCCAGCATCAGGGGCTGATCTCAACAACTTACCCACTAGTGACCTGCCCACAACCAACCAAGGTGTCTCCCCTTCCCCTAACAGTTGCACTGCCTCCACAGCTAATCGGGCTAGAAGGTGTTGACGCACAGGCAACAGGCCAAACCCACCCTCCGTAGGATGTGCCGCCATGCACTCCTGTGGAATGCCTGGCGGCCGGCGTAGGTCTCCTGCAGGTCCCAGCCCCGCATCCACCAATGCTGAGACCCACCTTTGGAGAGTGTCAGCATGCTGCTGTGGCAGTGAGCCTGTGAACTGTGCACCATATAATAGAGTGGACAGTGCATATGCATTAGCTGCAAATGCCCTACCAAATGCTGAAAGGTTGGGGATTTTACTTATGCTCTGCAACCTGTCATGCACAACCTGCATCCTCTGCTCCCAATTCACACCAACAACCCCACTACCACCAAAGAGAATCCCCAAGCTTTTCGCCTGGCCGACAACCCCAAGTTCTGTGCCTGGTGGCGGGGGCAGTTGTGCATCAGCAGCGTGGCCCATGCGCAGATAATGCGACTTCCTGGGCTGCATATGCTGCCCGGAAGCGGCACCAAAAACATGCATGCTCTGCTCAAACGGCCCAGCATCTGCCTCCCCTTCAAGCAAGGGTTCGGCATCATCTGCATATTGTGTTGCTGTCACCCGGGTTTCCCCAATCGTGACCCCAACCCCTGCCTGCTGCAAATGACAAAGCAAAGCTTGTCCAATAAAAAGGTAAATGAGGGGAGCCAAAGGGCAACCTTGCCGCACCCCCGCACTGCACTGATAAAATGAGGACTTGAACCCATTCACAACAGCACAACTGTAAGTGTGAGTAAGCAACAATTTCATCCAAGCAACAAACCCATCCCCCACACCAAGTGCAGTTGCCACAGAGTACAAGAACTCCCTTGATAGGGTATCATATGCCTTACGGAAGTCTAGAAAGGCTGCTATGGCCGACCGCTGCTCTTCTTTGAGCCATGCAGGCAGCAATTGCAACAAACGTATGCTGTCACCAATATGTCTGCGATGCAGGAATGCGCACTGTGCAGGATCAATGAATGCCTCTGCAACAGTCAGCAGCCGATTGGCCATCACTTTGGCTAATAGTCGATAGTCATAGCACAACATCTGTAAAGGCCTATAAGAATCAACATCCACCACTTCCCCACCAGGTTTCAACACAGGGATCACCACCCCATCCAAAAAACCCAGCGGGCATGTGTTTGTTGTCCCCATGGCAGTATACAGGCGTGCCAAAATAGGTGAGAGTTGCTGCCTAAACTGTCTGCATAATTCAGCAACTTGTATTGGCAGTGTTGCTAGGTATGCTGCTGAGGTGTCACTAGTTACACCGGCGGGACTTTAAACACGTGGCGCAGTGGTGATGACGGTCGACTTGTGTCCGAGAGGTCGCAGGTTCGATTCTGAGCCAAGGCAGTATTTCCCTGGATTCAGGGGTACGGTCGGCGAAAGCCGAAGGAAGGATACTGCCATTGTCCTCGCGACTCTCCGCAGGACTCCGTCGATTGCTGGCTATATACATACCAGCCCTACTAGGTATGCAGTCCACCATCTGGGGTGATTCCCACATGCTGCCTAGTAGGGGTGTAAGGGTCTGGGTGGTCTACCTTACACCAGTAGAGAGAATAATAGTCGTTCAATTTCCGCCTCCCCAGAGGGTGAGGCGCGGTGCCGATGCCGAAAGGTAGGGCTTATCAGAATGATTATTATTATTATTATTATTATTATTATTATTACTAGTTACACTAGGGAGTTGCACTCACGACGATGAACTCCTCAGAGTGTGCAAAGGGCAGGTTACCACCCAGCTAGCACCAGAGCTGCTGCCAGGGATGCCGTGCAAGTGTCACTAGTAGCACTCGTACTTGTCACTAGTGACACTCACCGCGATGAACTCCTCAGAGTGCGCAAAGGGCAGGTTGTTACCAGCCAGCACCAGGCTGCTGCCTGGGATGCCAAACAGAAACTGCCCAATGAAGGTTGGCAGCCGCCTGAAGAGCTTGGTGAGGGTGTGCAGCTTGCGGCCCACCAGCGTGCCCAGGATGCCATACCACAGGAAGTACTGCACGCAAGGTGAAGTAAACGAGAAGAATTGCATTAGTTCAATGAATTAGACATACGACGCAAGGTGTGCAGGTTGCAGCCCACCAGCGTGCTTAGGATGCTGCACCACAGGAAGCACTGTAGGCACAGTTTGAAAAGGATTTGAATGGAGTAGGCTGTATAAGTTGTGGAATTGGCACCCAGCAGCGTGGCGTGCCCAGGATGCTGCACACATGGTGTCATTACAGTGTTACAAACACTGTAGCACGGGAGGTCTGCTGCCGCACCTGTGATGCGCGGCCTGCTGGGTGCTGGATGATGGCTGAGGTCCACTTGCAACAGCTTTTTGCCATGCAACCAACTGGCAGTTACTTGCAATTCAGTAAGGTGTTATGGTGTAGCTGCCGCACCTGTGATGCGTGGCCTGCTTGGTGCTGGATTATGGCTGAGGTCCACTGGCAGTCACACTTCACGCAATCAATCGGCAGTCACTTTTAGACATGTTACGTATGCTGTTACAATATGTTACTTTGACTGCTCTTGTGTAGCTTTCCCACCTGTGACGCGCGGCCTGCTGGGTGCTGGATAATGGCTGAGGTCCACTCCACGGTGTGGATCTTTGCAATCAGCGCAGTGATGATCAGGCGCGCGCAAGCGTACAGCTTGTCATCACTCCTGCGGCAGCAGCAGCAGCAGCGGCAGTGCCGGCGGTGCAGCAGCAGGGAAGGTGCTTGACAGAGTCTATTAGCAGCACGCAAGTATGGCGAGAGCCTTGCAGCGGCAGGTGCTGTGAGGTGTGCATTGTCATGCTGATGCGTCTTATTGCAGTTACAACTTAGCTAAGACCAATATGAGTGGCTTGCCTCGCACCTGAGGTATTGTGCGCTGTAAACCAGCGCAGCCGGCAAAGTTGACCGCACAAGCATGCAGTGAGCATCACATCAGCAGCCTGTGAGCGCTCACCAGCTTGGATTGTTGGCCTTGAGCATGTCGCACACCACGTTGTGCTCCTTGGCAAAGACAAAGTGCAGCAGCTGAATCCCCGACCACAGGTTCAGGTTGAACCCCACAAGCTCCGTGCCGTTTGCATCAAGCGGCAGGTACGTGCCGTCAGAAGTCACCGGGCCGTTATTCGCGATCCGCAGCTTGCCATCGATGCCGCTGCGGATCTCGCGAGCTCGCTCCGGAGTTGTGCCATAGATCTGCGCGCCGGACCACCAGTGGTCGTGGTTGTTAATGACGTTATTTTCACGGTTCATGACGGCTGGCTGCAGCGGCATGATGGCGCCGTCGGGGCGCGGGAAGGTGATTGGCGGTGCACACTGGTCCTTGCGCAGCTCAAACCTACGGGGCACAGACACGTATGTTATTAACATGTTACTTTAAGTGTGTTAACAGTGGTACAGCAGCATGCATTAAAATACTATTGATGAGGCAGGACGATGTTGTACAACATCATTGACAACGCAGGATGATGCATTATAACACTAGTGAGGGTGCGGATGGTGTGATGTAACAGAAGTGACGACGCACAGCATAGCTGAAGTAACAACTAACATCTTAGCCCTGCAGCTGCCCCATGGGAGACGCTCACCAGTCATGCAGCATAAACTGGATCCAGGCGCCTGCAGCAGCAGCAGCAGTGTGTGCAGCACTCTGTTAAGCAAACTCACTGACACACTGATGCCATCATGTTGCTAAACAACAGCACGACTGCTGCTTGTGCTGCAGGCCTGCTGTGCCGTGCACTGCACTGCTAGCCAGCACAATACGCATGTACATGCAGTCGTAACCACAGCAGCAAGGCCTTTGCAAACATTTGCAGCAGCAGCTGCTGCAGCAGCCTGTGTGTGGCTCACTTGCAGATTGATTATTATCTGCACATAAGGAGTAACACCAAAGCAGAGAGAAAAGTATGTTTTTGGCCCTGATCTGTCGCTGCGTTTTCATGTACTGTGCAGATCAGCGTTGATTCTAGGTTTGTTACAGGATGTCTGTTCAAAGTCTGTAGGATCATTCCCTACCTCCCAGCAGGTTGACCAGGGGACGCGTCTTGGTGACGCCGTTGGGCCTTGCCAGGATCTCCTGAGACACTATCAGTGGGTCTGGACCCTCAACAGGCTTCTGCAGAATATAGGGAAAAGAAGCAGAGTAAACTGTTGACATAACAGATTAAACAGTGAAAAAGCTCCACAGCAAATCTCCTGGGACACCAGCAGGGGGTCTGGCCCATCAACAGGCTGCTGCAATCCATGCAGATAGAGAGCAGATACAAAGGCTTAGTCCAAACGGCCCTCCGAGGATCAACACAATGAAGAGGCGAGCCAGGATCTCCTGGGACACAATCAGGGGGTCTGGGCCCTCAACAGGCTTCTGCAGTTCACAAAAAGGGAGAGAATAACAGCATGAGCATGCAGAGGAGATCATTCAAAAGTAAGAAGTGCCAGGATCTCCTGAAACACAATCAGGGGGTCTGGCCCGTCAACAGGCTTCTGCAGTTCAAGCAGAGCAAAGGCGTCACAGTATGAGCATGCACTAGGGTGCTGTGACACGCCCTAGCATGTGCTTGAAAGACAGCGGTGAGGTTTCTGCAGCAGAACATCGCGCCCTGCAGCTGGGGCCCATGTTTCTGCAGTCAGCAGTACTTGCTGTTGTATCAGCAATAGCAGTGACTGTGGCGTCGTCAAG